>QEOT01123662.1:6819-61618 GCA_003123785.1 Pterocarya stenoptera
GGGGGGGGGGGGGGGGGAGAGGAGAGGGGGGCTTTTGAAAAGAGAATTTGATTTTGATACAAGGCCAGCATAAACTGTTAAAGTATGTTTATACTATGATAAATTAATTTTTTACATGATAAATTTTTTAACTCGAGTAGGAGGCTATGTCTAATTCTATGTGTAAGTTGGGCATAGATGGGAAGAAATACAAGCATGTAAATATGTTTAAATCCTTTGAGGTGATCGTAGAATCCCCCTGCTGTAATGTGGAGGGGGCTTTTGAAAAGAGAATGTTTATTTTGATACACGGCCAGCATAAACTGTAAAGTATGTTCATACCAAAAATAATGTTTTACAAGACAAATTTCTTAACTCAAGTAGGAGGCCATGTCTACGTATACATGTAAGTTAGGCAAAGATAGGAAGCAATATAAACATATTTTTATATGTTTAAATCCTTTGAGGTGATCCCCCTCCCCCTCCCCCCCCGCTGCAATGTGCTTCACCACTGATTCTCTGATTGATGAAGTTACAGCAGTAAGTATGCATTGAGAAAAATGTGGCTTCTAAACTGATTTACTCTTTGAAATGATTGCAGACCCCTGAGAGAGATTTCACAGTAAAAATTTCTGGACTCGAAATATACAATGAGAATGTTAGAGACCTGTTAAATTCAGAATCTGGTCGCAATCTGAAGCTGTTGGATGATCCAGAGGTAATGCATCCACAATTGTTTTTAGGACTCAAGTGCTTTGACTTTGAGAGAGTTTCCCCCTCATCAACTGGAACTTTTTTCACTCCCTGCATGCAGAAAGGTACTATGGTTGAGAAGTTGGTAGAGGAAACAGCAAGTGATGATCAGCACTTGAGACAATTGATCAGTATTTGTGAGGGTAAATAAGCGTATCCTTGTGCATGATTTAATTTAGCTCCCTTATATACGTAATTTCTTGGTTGGAATTAATAGTTTTTCTTTGGTTTTGTAGCTCAAAGGCAAGTTGGTGAAACTGCCCTTAACGATAACAGCTCACGGTCACACCAGATAATAAGGCTGGTAAGTCTTGTGGATCTTGATTTCTTTTGATGCTTCTTACATGAAGTCTCTTCTAAGATGATAATCATTGGCTTTTTAAACAGACAATTGAAAGTACTCTTCGTGAAAATTCTGATTGTGTGAGGTCTTTTGTCGCAAGCTTGGTAAATACAGACCATTCTTATCTCTTTTTTTCTTATAATTTGAATTTTATCAGTAGTTACTTTCATTACAATATATTAATATCTGTAATCTGCAGAATTTCGTTGATCTGGCTGGGAGTGAAAGAGCTTCACAGACACATGCAGATGGTGCTAGGCTCAGGGAAGGATGCCATATTAACCTTAGCTTGATGACACTTACCACAGTAATTAGAAAGCTCAGGTCAGAATCTACTAGAGCATATATTTCGATCTGGAGACATAATAGGCGTTTAAAACCTGCTTCCATTCCAACCTTACTATTTTCTTATTCATTTTTGCATTTACAAGACTTTTCCCCTCTCATGCAATTTTACCTCTCGCAATTTGGCTCTAGCAAAGAAACACATCTTCCTACCATACATGAGAATCTCGACTATAGCTTCATGCTCCTTAAGTTATAGGTGAATCCAAATAGAATATGTCATCGTGATTTAAAGTTTTGATGGAAGCCTTCAGATCATATAGATCCAGAACATAGGATCAGGTGTGATTTGATAGAAGCCAAAGAATCATATAGATTCCCGGAATGCAATGCTTAAATAAATAGTCAGGAGTTGATCACTTGGTGAGCATTCTGTGAAGAGTGCAAGAAGTATTTTTTATGAAGTACACATTCTGCTAAACAGCTTATTGGTTTTGATTATATTGTGATAAGTCTGCTATGTTAATATTCTGTACTCACCTCTTTAATCATTTACACGCAGTGTTGGCAAAAGAACTGGCCATATACCCTACAGGGACTCAAAACTCACTCGTATATTGCAGCACTCACTTGGTGGGAATGCACGCACAGCCATCATATGTACTTTGAGTCCAGCATTGAGTCATGTTGAACAATCTCGAAATACTCTTTTCTTTGCCACCCGGGCGAAGGAAGTAACGAATAATGCACGAGTTAACATGGTACCATTGCTTAGTCCTCACTGTGTTAATTTGCATTTTCCCAACTGGTTTTATATAAACACAATCAATTATCCATTTTTCCTTAAACATCTTATCAGGTTGTTTCAGACAAACAGCTAGTAAAACATTTACAGAAGGAAGTAGCCAGGCTGGAAGCAGAATTGCGCACTCCTGATCCATCAAAGGAAAAAGAATTGAAAATCCGGCAGGTAAATTTCAAAGCATGTTTGAATTGACCTTGGAGTTAATGCGGTGGGTGGAATCAAATCCCTGATAGTTATGTAACATTATTTGACCACGTCCAGATGGAGATGGAAATTGAAGAATTGAGACGCCAAAGAGATCTTGCACAAACTCAGGTGGATGAATTACAAAAAAAACTTCAGGAGGACCAGCAGGTCTCTCTCTCTCTCTCTCTCTCTCTCACACACACACACACACTCACATCAACGAGATACATTATTTATTTAAACTTTCTCACAAAAGGGAAAAAATAGTTTCAACTTTACCATAAATTTCTATTGTTCAGTTAAACCCATTTGAATCACCCCGTCCATCGGTGAAGAAGTGTCTCTCCTATACTGGTGTGCTATCACCAAAACTTGAAGGCAAGGAGATAGGCCATGGTGACAAAGTAAGAAGTATGATGTTAAGGCAATCAATGAGGCAATCATCAACTGCACCATTCACCCTTATGCATGAAATTCGCAAACTAGAACATCTTCAGGAGCAGCTTGGAGAAGAAGCAAATCGAGCACTTCAAGTACTGCAAAAGGAAGTGGCTTGTCATAGACTGGGTAACCAGGATGCAGCTGAAACAATTGCAAAACTGCAGGCAGAAATAAGGGAAATTAGTGCTGTGCGTTCGGAACCAAAAGAAGTTGAAGTTGGAAGTATAGTTGCTCCAAATAAGAGTGTCAGTGCTAATCTGAAGGAAGAGATTACAAGACTTCATTCGCAGGGCAGCACCATCGCCAACCTTGAGGAGCAGCTTGAAAGTGTTCAGAAGTCAATAGACAAATTGGTAATGTCTCTTCCAAGCAATAACCATGAGTATAACAGTGAATCACTGCCCAAGACTAAGAAGGAATCAAAAAAGAAGAAGTTACTTCCTTTGGCTTCAAGTAATACTGTCAACCGGCAAAATTTTATAAGATCTCCTTGCTCCCCTCTGTCTGCTTCTCGGCAAATTTTGGTTCCTGATATTGAAAATAGATCTCCTGAGCATGATGATCATGTGTCCACTGTGACACTGACAGAGTCTGAAAAGGGGACACCAACAAAGAGTGAAGAAGGTGGAGATATCTCATCTAAGGAAAACAATTCAGGCTATAGACGTTCTAGTTCGGTGAACATGAAGAAAATGCAGAAGATGTTCCAAAATGCGGCAGAAGAGAATGTAAGAAGCATAAGAGCATATGTAACAGAACTGAAAGAACGTGTGGCTAAACTTCAATACCAAAAACAACTACTTGTTTGCCAGGTACAACCTACTTGTCTTCATAGTTGTTAAGTTAGTCTTACTTTGTCCCCTAGATAGGGAAGTTCATTTTGTTCACTTTGTGTAGTGAGTATAGTCAATTCTGCAATTCTGTCATTTCATATGCATCTTTTTATGTATTCTAGGTGCTGGAACTTGAAGCAAATGAAGCAGCTGGGTACAATGTTGAGGATGAAGAAAACACATTTGCGCCAGCAGAGCCACAGGTTCCATGGCAAGTAACTTTCAGGGAGCAAAGGCAGCAGATAATTGAGTTGTGGGATGTCTGCCATGTCTCCATCATTCATAGGACCCAGTTTTATTTGTTATTCAAAGGGGATCCAGCTGATCAAATTTACATGGAAGTGGAGCTTAGGCGCTTGACTTGGTTGCAGCAGCACCTAGCAGAACTTGNTGAGAGAGATGCATTGTACATTAAATGGGATGTCCCACTTGAAGGGAAGCAGAGGAAGATACAGTTCATAAACAAACTTTGGACAGATCCCCATGATGCTAATCATGTACAGGAGAGTGCTGAAATTGTGGCAAAGCTGGTAGGGTTCTGTGAAAGCGGCAACATTTCAAAGGAGATGTTCGAGCTTAATTTTGTGCTTCCATCTGATAAGAGGCCATGGCTTACGGGCTGGATTCAAATTTCAAACCTTCTTCATTTGTGAAACAATTTCATTTGTTAGTAAGTAACATTCTTATCTCTTGTACATGTAATTGAGTTTTGGGGCTTTCCTCCATAATGTCTTGTTATTTCTTTCTTGTGTGACTGATTAAGCCACAGGATTACAAAATAATTAATTCCCCCGGTATCCATCTGATTAGAAAATTTGGATATAGTTACAGTGTTTTTGGTTATCTTAATGTTTCTTGTGTGTTTCAACCAAAAATTGGGCACTGGCAATACTTACCATAAAAGGGTACTGGCAGCATGAATGATAACTATCTTAAACTTGCACCATTACTGTGATTACTTTTTATTAATAGTATGGCACTTATGGATGAGTGCTCAAGATTAAGTTCTCTATAATCGTGAATTCAAATTGTATGGGGCAAACAGAAATTATGTTATGCAGAGGCTATTTTGCTTCGAAGCATAATGAATCTGTTTTATTTTTTCTTCTTTGATGCACATCTAGTGTCAGTTATAAGAACTGCAATAAAATTATCCTTTCATGGAATGTCAATTGGAAGGATTATGGATTCCAACCTGCGACAGATGTGCATAATTCTCATTACCTTAGTGCTCCTTCTGAGCTACAAATAATGCAAGACCTATGGAGTTCTCAAAAGTTCAAAAACATAAGAAATATGGTGGCTTACCAATTCCTTCAGTAAATGCTAATGCCATTTATGATGAATGCAATTTAAACATCTCTCGTGGGACTAAAAATTTGGATTTTTTTTTTTGCATTCTGCAGTAACTTGAAGCTATGATTTTTTGCAGCCTACTTTCCATAGTAACCATGCAAATACGAATGAAGCAAAAGGCTAATATTTAATTTCACCTACTTTTTTTGGTGTTCATTTTTAAAGGAAAGAAGATCTCTAGCTAGAAGCTTTGCATGACACCTCTTTATCTCTGTGTCTCAAATGGTCTGGCAGATTTGACAAGATCTACTTATCATCCAATTTCTGTTACGTGATTAGTACCTCTTCATCTTTGTATCTGTCTCGCATGTTTCATGGAAAGATATGCATGATGGAACTTCTAATCCCAATAAATTGTGAAACGCCCTTTTCAATTCTCAATTTTTATATGTATGTGCCCGAGACATGGAGTCCATATTCATCCCATTCGTCCATAGTGGGGAATACTGTGTGTGTGTTTTAGAGAGAGAGAGAGCTTTAGGAAACATTGCTATGATTCACCATTGATGTTGATAATGCATAAATTATTGGCCTTGGAAGAACTAGTAAAAGTTTATGATAAATCATGCCAACAGACTAGGGGAAACATGTGCGCATGACCCCGCATTATTACAACCACAACTAGTGCTTCTACTATAACATATGATATAGGAGAGACCACACCCAACTTTAAAAGTAAATTAACTCTCTAATCTCCACCCTTTAGCTAATACATCAAAGAAGCATGATGCATATAGAATGGAGAAGCCCTTCCTTGAATGTTTTAGGGATCTAGCACTTGGGGAAGGGAGTTCCACAAGTGTTAACAACTTTCCTTGCATTGGGGGAGTTGACAAACTTTTTGAGGTTCGGGTTCTTGAGGTACTGGCAGAGGCAGGGTTTCTGTTCCTTGATCTTACTGCAGCACAGGGAAGATGGTGGATTTGAAGATGTCATTGCACTCGCACAGGGGCTCAGCTGTGTGGGGTTGCATGTTACTGCCATTGCTACCTCGGTTTTTGCCAGGAGCAGCACCAGCAAAGTGCACACTGCAATGTATGATGCCTTCATTTCACTCACTTGAGGACGTGGCTAAAGATGTGTCTGTCTGTGAGAGAGAGAGAGAGAGAGAGAGAGAGATGGTGGGGTGTGAGTGGTGCATTTTGGCTGCGGTTTCCTTTCAATTTATAGAGGAGACGTGGGTAAAATGAACATCGAAAAGGAACAGCTAGAGTGAAATTTACATTTTAATAAAAATTTATTTTGTAACGATTTTCTTTAAAATTGCAACGTTTGGATTAAAGCATTGATATAGACTTTTATTTGCATGCCATTGCAGATTTTTTTTATATTAATATATTTTGTAATTATCTTGAGAGCTGTTTGTAATAAATTTGATTCATGGAGTGTGGTACTTTTCATTCAGAAAGTACGCATTGCATTTATAGCTATTGAGGTGCTAGTTTTCCGGTCATGACTTTAATTCATTAAGATAGGTTAGCCAATTTTCATTGGCTTCTTTATTAAATTCTCTATAATTTAATTAAAATGTATATTTTTTAAAATTTTTTCTTAAGTTTTACTCATTTTTTAAAAATCTTCTACATCTCATTCTTCATCCTTATCTCTATCTATTAAATAATATTTCTCTATTCTTTCTTTATTATTTTTTTTTCTCACTTTTATTTACAATCTTAACTACTCACTCTTTTGTTTTTGTCTACTATTATTTCTTGGAGATTATGGTAGAGAAGATGTCAAGAAAAAATAGAGGATAAAAAAATTTCTTTTGATTCGGTACGTGCTTCGATTAAGTTCTGGTTGGTTTGGGTAGCTTTCAAAATTAAAGAGTGCAAGAAATTGAGTTCTTGGGATGAAACTTTGCTAAGGCATTTGCAGATTCCGTTTAAACATCCACCTATTAACAGAGTGCAATTAGTGAAATGGAGGAGACCTACAGTTGATTTTGTAAAATTAAACATAAATGAGTGCTCTATAAGGAACTCGAGTCCTGCTGGTGCAGGTGGGGTGATCCGTAGTTCTAATGGCTAATTAATATGTGGCTTTGCAAATTTTCTGAGTAATAAAACGAATAATGTTGCTGAAGTACTTTCTATTTTGCATGGTTTGCGTATGGTGGGCATGATGGGATTTACAAAGGTGGAGATGATATGGATTCAAAACTGGTAGTGAATTGGCTGAAAAAAAAACATTGTGGCTTATGATATTTGGAAGATTTTTTAGAAGAAATTATGCAGAGGCTAGAGGGAATTCAAGTTTCTATTAATCATATATTTAGAGAAGCTAATGTTGTTGTAGATGATTTGGCAAAAATGGGTACTAAAGGTTTGAAAAGTTTTGGGCTGGTAATGTTGGCATTCCGGTGTCAATTAGAGGCTTAGTTAGACTTGACATAGGAGGTGTTCCTTATATTCGTTGTTATTCATAATGATTCTTGCAATTTTTTCATTGTTATTTATTGTTTATTTGTTGTTTCTAATCGGAAATAAGTACAATGCTAGGAGTAGCTTTTGGTTTATTTGTAAGTTTCTAGTGCCAAAGAGTTGTACATGGTTTCCTTAGCCTAAGTAAAGATTTAAAAATAATATCTTCTTTTCAAATATCACATTCTACTAAGCATGTAGGCATGCATTGCATTTATGGCTATTGAGGTGCTAGTTTTTCAGCTATGACTTTAATTCATGTAGATATGTTAGAGCATTCTCATTAGATTCTCTATAAAATTTCCTATAATTTAATTAAAAAGTACATTCTCTAAAATTTTTTCTTAAATTTTACTCATTTTTCGAAAACCTTCTACATCTCATTCATCATCCTATCTCTATCTATTAAATAATATTTCTCTATTCTTACTTTATTATTTTTTTTCTCTCACTTCCATTTACAATCTTAACTACTAACTCTTTTGTTTTATTATCTTCTTTTCAAATATCACATTCTACTAAGCATGAAAGCATGCATTGCATTTATGGCTATTGAGGTGCTAGTTTCCAGCTATGACTTTAATTCTTGTAGATACGTTAGAGTATTCTCATTGGATTCTCCATAAAAATTTTCTATAATTTAACTAAAAAGTACATTTCCTAAAATTTTTTCCTAAATTTTACTCATTTTTTGAAAACCATCTACATCTCATTCCCCATCCCTATCTTTATCTATTAAATAATATTTCTCTATTCTTTCTTTATTATTTTTTTCTCTCACTTCCATTTATAATCTTAACTACTAACTCTTTTGTCTTATTATCTTCTTTTCAAATATCACATTCTATTAAATACTTATATTATTTTGACTATCGAATACAGTATTATTTTTCAAACCGAAATCCATATTATAAAAATATTACTTTTTTTTAATATGTGCATTTTCCAACGGTAACATCTTGAACTCCTACCTTCAACGGTAACATTTTAAACTCCTACCTCCAACGGTAATATTTTTTGTCTTTTCTCTGACGGTAACTTTCTTTGTCTTCTCTCAAACGATAAGATTTTTTGTCTTATATGTAACGATAATTTTTTTCTCTATAAATACTCATTCTGCTTGCATTCATATTCTCACAAACTCAGGTCTCATTTGATCTAAAGAATCAAAATTCAACAATCTCCTTTGATATCTCACTCCTTTCATCAAATGGCTTGTACATTATTCGGAAATTGTTCACATACTTATCTTTTGAAAATGAGTTAGATGTTGTTCTTAATGACGAGGTTGATGGATAGTCATCGAGGCATCGTGGCAATTGTCAATGCCGTAAGGTTATTCTACGTAATCACATTTAAAGGCACGAGCACCTATTTCTCGATTATTTTGTAGAAAATTCAGTATATCCCTCGAATTTATTTCGAATGAGATTTCAGATGAGATGTCCCCTATTTCTCCTTATTCTAAATGAGGTAGAGTCTTACGAGTCGTACTTCATCCAAAGAAAAGATAGTATCGGAAGACTCGGTTTATCTTCTATGCAAAATATAACCGTAGCACTTAGAATACTGGTGTATGAGGTTACTGAAGATTTTATGGATGAATACATACATATTGGTGAAAGCATCACAATAGATAGCTTTAAAAAATTCTCTAAGACAATAGTAAGTGTTTTTTCAAAATCATATTTGCTGTCACCAAATGTTAATAATATTGCTCGATTCCTTGCTGTTGGTGAACAATAGGAATTTTCAGGAATGCTGGAAAGCATTGACTACATGCATTGGAAGTGAAAAAATTATCCCGCAGCCTGGAAATGTATGTACTCCGGCCACATTTGTGAACCAACTATTATTTTAGAAGCAGTCGTTTCATATGATCTCTGGATATGACATGCATTTTTTGGTATGCCCGGTTCACGTAATGATATTAATGTGTTAGAGAGATCTTCTATTTTCACAGAACTTGCCCAAGGCGTGCTCCTCCAGTCAATTACTGTGAGATCCCTAATTTTCATGTATTTTATTTATTTATTATTTTGTTGTGTTATTTTATTATAATTATAATTTATTTTATTTTGTAATTTAATTTTTGGTTGGACTTGTGTGTAATGTTTTATTTTTGTGGGTTGATTATAGTGGGTTGTGTGTGTGTGTGAGTTCCAAACCAGCCCGTATAGCAGTTGGAGTCCAGCCCGTGCGGATGCAACTAAAACCCAACCCCTTCTCTTTAAATTGAAAACTGCACCGTTTTGAGAAGACCCCTAGGGTTCCATCTCTTCATCTCTTGCGCCGACCCTCTCTCATTCCTTCTTCTTTCTTTTCTTCCTCTTTGCTTCTGGTTGCTTCTTGTTCCAGCAGTTGCCGACGTCGAATCCTCCTCCATAGCCACGCAATGCAACCCACTTCAAGCCACCACCACCTTCCACCTCCTCCTTCCTCCACCTCTTGCTTCCATAAATCTACTGCGTGTCACTCGGCTTGAGCCTCCGAAACCAGCTGTCAAGCCGACCGATCTCCACGGCCACCACCACCTTCCACCTCCAGCTTTCGGGTTGTACTCGTGTCGTCCGGATGTGTCTTCTTCAACTGCATGTGTGCCGAATTTCATCTACATAAACCGAACCACTCGGCCTATAAATAGGACCGAGAGCATCAATTCGAAATATAATTCTAAAATCGATTCTATTTATCTTTGTGATTTAATTTTATGTTTCTATGTTGAAATTGTGAAATTTTCTGGTTGTTATTTGATCCGCCGTGCACCGCCATGAGCACCACCGCGACCACCTCAAACAGAACCCTCTCTTCCACCCATTTTACACCTAGACCAAAATTCTTTGAGAAAAACTCACCAAAAAGTCATGTTTTATTCTTGACACCGCTACAGTGCCGCCACCTTTGGCAACACCTCTATACGCACGATCTTCTAGAATTTTCCGTCTTTGATTGTGAGTAATTCTTCAAAATGTGACCCATGAGTTTTAAATGGCATTATTATAATTAATGTTATGTATAAACTGTTGGTTTGAGATGGGCCTAGAGCCATTAAAGTGTTGGGATTTAAATTGTATTTAATGTTGGATTGGGCCTTGGGTCGGATTGGAGGATGAGATTACGCGTGTAGTTCATTATGAAATTGTATATTTGTAATTATTGTGATATTATATAAATTAGTAAATGTACTATGTCATCCAATATTTGTTACTATACATATTTATCGTCTTTAATAAATTGTGCTACAAAGTCATGTTGTCTATTTAGAAACTGAGATTAATGGTATTAATTATGTGGGTGCGTGTGTATCGCGACCCCAAACCAAGATGAGGCATTATCTCGGTGGAGCTGTTTTGGTTACTTGGAAGCGTAACAGACTGACGTGATGTCCTCTAAGTTGTCGCAGGGCGACGACGGGAACGAACGAGATGGTAACGCTCTCGCACCGATTCCATGGCCTTTCGCTGGCAGGGTTAGAAAATGCTTGACCATATATGCTCTGGACGCAGAACTGGACATCGCTCGTTACGAAGTCTCATGTACGGACGTTACCCGTGGTGTGACGATGAGAGCCAAGGTGTGCATATGGTCCATATGGGAGACCGTAGTGCGTGCATAATAAAATAAATGAATTAATTGAGCCAAACGAGATTTTTGGCGTGAGTGATTAAATGTGTATTTTTTAGAAAAGAGAGGAAATTGCCCCTTCACGTTTCACCGTACGTGGTCGTATTAATTGTATTGAGTCCTGCTAGAGCCATCACTGGTGGCTCCCGCTGGGAGCTACCGCTGGCTCTAGCTTATATATTTTTATGTGTTTTTTTTTTATATAGAATTTTTTAATATTTTTAAATATTTAAAAAAACAAAATAAATTAAAAACATTATTCAAAAACACTTATTTAATCATAAAGTAAAAAAAATTATTAAAAAATACTTCCTTAATCACGAAGTAAAATAAAAAATATATTTTTTATTTTACTTCGTGATTAAGGAAGTATTTTTTAATGATATTATAAATTTTTTATTTTTTTTAATATTTAAAATTATTAAAAAAATTTATATAAAAAAAAATAAAACAAAACACATTAAAAATACACATTATAATGCAAGCGGTAGCTCCCAGCGGTAGCTGGGAGCGGGACGCTTAGCATTATTCTAATTGTATTAATGCTTTATAATTTTTTGGGTGTTGTTTTGGTTAAATACTTGCTGAGATGTTATAATCTCATGTGGTGTTTTACCTACAGTTCTGTCTTATGGTGTCGTAGAATTTTACGCAGAGACTGATTATGAGCCTGAAGGACCGGCTTCACTGAATGCATGAATTGCTGATATATTGTTCAGCGATATGGGATCTGTTTCCCCCTTTGTTATTTATTTTCTTTAAATTATTCGTCGAATAACTGTAATATTATTGTAAAGAGTATTTTATGGTTTAAACGTTCTAGTTCTTAATAAAGAATGACCATTTTATTTCTCCACTGCGAATATTATATTGTACACTCATTTTATGTTGTACACACTCTGAGCATTGTAGTTAGGGTGCGTGATCCGTGTGGTCATCATCTCGATGTCACGAACTCTACTAAAATAACACGTGGGGGTCGAGGGCACCACAGGTAGTATCAGAGCAGTTTAGCTCTAGGTAAATCTGTATATCCTTTAGGTATTGTACCAGAAAATTTTTGACTTCAATCTTAGAATTATAGGTTTGAATCTGGGGGTTAGGCTTGGATTTCTACTTGTTAATTTTGAATATTAAAGTGCAGTAGGCTTGAACTCTTATTGATTTGGTTTGTTTTATTAATATCGAGGCTTGAAGGGAATGATACAGTTTAGGTGATCTCTTTGGAGTAGGGATTGAAGTCACGACTAAGGAGAGTTGTAGCTTTAAATCTCTTAATATAATTAAGATCCTAAATTCCGTGGAGTTATGGAATAAAGATTTGAATAGAAGGTTATAAATTCAACGAACTTCAAGGAAAGCATTAGGATTTAATTTCATTTAAGTTTTGAGATTTTGCGAACTTTAGAAATGATTCGATATCATTTAAGGCTTTACATTTTGAAAACTTTGTGAGGCGATTGTTTTATTATTAGATCTAAGGTCATTGGTTTGCAAACTTCGGAAAGTTATTCTTATATGATTTAAGGTTTAGATGTTGCAGAATTTCTGAAATGAGATTTATGAAAATTTGAGGTTATTGATTTGTAGGCTTTAATGCATGAGTTATTTTTTTATAAGAATTCAGATTTTTGCAGTCTTTAAGAAATATTTTTGATGAGTTTTTAGGAATCGATTCTTAAATTTAAAGATAATAGATGGTGCAATTTAGGAAATGATTATTTTTTTTATTTTGAGGATATAGGTCCGAGGATGGATATCATAGTTGCGTGATGGTTTAGATTATGATCAAGTTAGTTTGAGAAATTGGATTGGGTGTACGAGCTATATTGGAGATAAGCTTCAATTATCTTTGTGTGGACTTTCAACTTATTTGAGTGTTTGGATTAAGTTGTGCTTTGGTTTACCTTCGACGATAAGTTGTTCGCTTGAATATATACCGACGTGTGGAGTCGACCAAGTGATCTAAATCTCTTTCCCCGCAAATGCTTCAAGTTTAGTGACCCTTGGAATTCGCCCTCAAGGTGTTATCGACTTGGCTCTTCCCAGTTGTTTAGGTCTCCTTCCACTCATACTTTGTACTTCGTTGGAAAGTTAGTTCGATGAATTCCCTGCAAGATGGCCCGGATGGGCTTTGCTTATTTTTATGGCTCTTTCTTTAAAATGTTTCTAAATCTTTGAGAAGTTCATTTTATTCACTTTGTGTAGTGAGCATAGTCACTTCTGGCATTCTATCATTTCATATGCATCTTTTTATGTATTCTAGGTGCTGGAGCTTGAAGCAAATGAAGCAGCTGGATACAATGTGGAGGATGAAGAAAACAAATTTGAGCCAGCAGAGCCAAAGGGTCCATGGCAAGTAACTTTCAGGGAGCAAAGGCAGCAGATAATTGAGTTGTGGGATGTCTGCCATGTCTCCATCATTCATAGGACCCAGTTTTATTTGTTATTCAAAGGGGATCCAGCTGATCAAATTTACATGGAAGTGGAGCTTAGGCGATTGACTTGGTTGCAGCAGCACCTAGCAGAACTTGCGACTGCAAGCCCAGCTCAAATAGGAGATGATCCCTCAATCTCTGTCATCAAGGTTTTTCATCTCTCTCTCCCTCTCACCCCCCCCCCCCCCCCCCCCCCCCCCCCCCTCTCTTCTTTCCAGACAACTTATGACAACAACCATTAATCAGCACTTTTAGTTATCCAAGGTTACCAAGCTTCTAAAGGTTCTTCTTAGTGATAGAAAAATTAAATTCCATATCTTATTCTATGTGCATTATTAGAGCATTGAAGGGCGAAAGGGAGTTCCTTGCAAAGAGGGTGACCTCGCATTTGACTACTGATGAGAGAGATGCATTGTACATTAAATGGGATGTCCCACTTGAAGGGAAGCAGAGGAAGATGCAGTTCATAAACAAACTTTGGACAGATCCCCATGATGCTAATCATGTACAGGAGAGTGCTGAAATTGTGGAAAAGCTTGTAGGGTTCTGCGAAGGCGGCAACATTTCAAAGGAGATGTTCGTGCTTAATTTTGTGCTTCCTTCTGATAAGAGGCCATGGCTTATGGGCTGGAATCAAATTTCAAACCTTCTTCATTTGTGAAACAATTTCATTTGTTTGTAAGTAACATTCTTATCTCTTGTACATGTAATTGAGTTTTGGGGCTTTCCTCCGTAATGTCTTGTTATTTCTTTCTTGTGACTGATTAAGCCACAGGATTACAAAATAATTAATTCCCCCGGTATCCATCAGATTAGAAATTTTGGATATAGTTACAGTGTTTTTGGTTATCTTAATGTTTCTTGTAGGTTTCAATCAAAAATTGGGCACTGGCAAAACTTGCCATAAAAGGGTAGTGGCAGCATGAATGATAACTATCTTAAACCCGCACCATTACTGTGATTACTTTTTATTAATGGTATGGCACTTATGGATGAGTGCTCAAGATTAAGTTCTCTATAAGCAAACAGAAATTATGTCATGAAGAGGCTATTTTGCTTCTAAGCATAATGAAGCTGTTCTATTTTTTCTTCTTTGATGGCTTGCCATTCTTCAGCAATGCTAGTGTCAGTTATAAGAACTGCAATAAAATTATCCTTTCATGGAATGTCGATTGGAAGGATTATTGATTCCAACCCGCAACAAATAATGCAAGACCTATGGAGTTCTCAAAAGTTAAAAAACATAAGAAATATGGTGGCTTACCAATTCCTTCAGTAAATGCTAATGCCATTTATGAGGAATGCAGTTTAAACATCTCTCATGGAACTAAAAATTTGGATTTTTTTTTTTATTTTTTGGCATTCTGCAGTCACCTGAAGGTTATTACACCATCGGTATATTCTCTAGTTGTTTTGCAGTCCACTTTTCATACATAGTAACCATGCAAATACGAATGAAGCAAAAGGCTAATATTTTAAATTTCTCCTACATTTTTTTATGTTCATTTTTTAAAGGAAAGAAGATCTCTAGCTAGAAGCTTTGCATGACACCTCTTTATCTCTGTGTCTCAAATGGTCTGGCAGATTTGACAAGATCGACTACTTATCTTCCAATTTCTGTTTCGTGGAAAGATATATGCATGATGGAACTTCTAATCCAAATAAATTGTGAAATGCCCTTTTCAATTTTCAATTTTTATATGTATGTGCCCGAGACATGGAGTCCATATTCATCCCATTAGTCCATAGTGGGGAATACTGTGTGTGTGTGTGTGAGAGAGAGAGAGAGCGAGAGAGCTTTAGGAAACATTGCTATGATTCACCATTGATGTTGATAATGCATAAATTAGTGGCCTTGGAAGAACTAGTAAAAGTATATGATAAATCACACCAACAGACTAGGGGGAACATGGGCGCATGACCCCGCATTATTACAACCACAACTAGTGCTTCTACTATAACATATGATATAGGAGAGACCATACCCAACTTTAAAAGTAAATTAACTCTCTAATCTCCACCCTTAAGATAATACATCAAAGAAGCATGATGCATATAGAATGGAGCAGTCCTTCCTTGAATGTTTTAGGGATCTAGCACTTGGGGAAGGGAGTTCCACAAGTGTTAGCAACTTTCCTTGCATTGGGGGAGTCGACAAACTTTTTGAGGTTCGGGTTCTTGAGGTACTGGCAGAGGCAGGGTTTCTGTTCCTTGATCTTACTGCAGCACAGGGAAGATGGTGGGCTTGAAGATGTTATTGCACCCACACAGGGGCTGAGCTGTGTGGGGTTGCATGTTACTGCCGTTGTTACCTCTGTTTTTGCCAGGAGCAGCACCAGCAAAGTGCACACTGCAATGTATGATGCCTTCATTTCACTCACTTGAGGATGTGGCTAAAGATGCGTGTCCGTGTGTGTGTGTTTGTGTGTGTGTGTGTGTGTGAGAGAGAGAGAGAGAGAGAGAGAGAGATGGTGGGGTGTGTGTGATGCATTTGGCTGGGGTTTCCTTTCAATTTATAGAGGAGATGTGGGTAAAATGAACATCGAAAAGGAACAGCTAGTGTGAAAAGGGTTTTTCATATCATTCATCTCTGATCTGGAAATTGTTACCAAAAGATTTGTATTTGAAAAATACAAAAGAATAGAGGCCTTCTACTTTAAAGTTGATCCAGTGCATAAAGAAGGAGATTATTTCCTACCAAAGGATCTAGCATGCGAAGAAAAGTACTGTTTGATCCAATGATTGCAGCCGATTTTAATAATTGTTTTAGAGGGCAGCTGTCCTCACATTCTATTCTTGGCATTCTGCCCACAAAATTTGAGTTTAGGGAAATCATTATGCTTGAGGAGGGTGCAGCCCATTCAACAAACAGCTTATATCAATTTTTTGTATTTTTTTTTTTTTTAATATATTTGTGGATGGGAGGTTTTGAACCCAAAACCGCCATTTTGGAGATTGGAAGTTTATATCAATTAGGCCACAAGCCTTTGGCAAACCTCGGGAATGGGAAAGTTTCAAACCTTTTTTTTCCTTATGAAATCGGCTTGATTTAAGTATGATGCTTCCTGATGAATACATCTTCATGTTCAATTGAAAAGAATATGCCAGAAATAAAGTAGTGAATTGAAAAAAAAGAACTTTCTTTTTAGTTTTCATTCTGTAATTAATTACCCTTACGATAATGACAAAATAAACTGTGTAAGCACCTAATGAGAGAGAGAGAGAGAGAGAGAGAGAGAGAGAGTATATTCACAACAACACTGTGAAGTAAATCAGCCGAATAACACATGAAAGTCAAGCAGGAAGATTTTTTTGTAATTATTTTTACACAAAAGTCAGTAAGCTTTATCTGGTTGCAAGAGCAATCATCATCAGGCATAGGTCTAAGGTTTGGATTGAAAAACGCTCACCTCTCATTATTACAATTTTTACAAATTTCTATATAAAATACAATAAATAATTCAATTTTTTCAAATCTCAAAATAATAATAATATTAAAAAATAATATTCTAACAATATTTTATTCAACTTTTAATTTTCATCTCAACTCAATATCTAAACCCAACCAAGTATAATGCAATAAAGAAACGTTTTAGCCACAAATAATTTTTATGAAAATAAATTTATAAATTGACGTAGTTTGATGTGACATATCAGATTATAAAATTATTTTTACAGTAAAATAGATCTAACATGTCACATGAATCTATATTTATTTATAAATTTACTTTTCTAAAAAACTTTATGGACGTAGCAGTATACAATATAAACTATTTTTTGTTCCATATGGGTGGGTACTGCAAGAAGACTGTTTCCCTGCCAAAAGTCATCTCAATCTGATTATCTCAGGCTTTAAACGTCCCCTTGTCCACTAATTATGTACACATCTCATATCCAGATTCAAAAGCTCTACTGATAAACACAAATAGCTGATCACGTCTTTGGTTTAAAACTTCCAATACCTAGAAGTTTTCACTTATCTTCAGAAACTAGCACCCAGATTGGTCTGCAGCCAATGTTCTCGTGTGCGCGCTGTATCGCATGACCTTTTCTTGAATGGCAGGCCTAAATCAACAATGATTTGCATGAAATTGCCGCATCCACCCAACTCATATATTATTTTTCTGAGTAAATCTAACATATTCTAGAGTGAAAAAGCAACACTCTTTCCCCCCCCATCATGACAATCTTAACTGTAGAGGACTACATAGACCTCTCCCCACTTATTATGGGGCGCACGCCCACACACACAAGGACATGTACATGTACATATGCATAACAATTGCTGGGTGCATGAAAGTGCAGTGTCCCACTTCTTAGTGCCACTTTGGTGTCCTGATGATGTGAGTAATGGCTGCATTTTTTCAGTGGTTTTCTTTGTTGAGCCAAGTGCATGCTGTCATCATTAGTTTGACCTGCACTAATGAGTTTTGTGTAATCATGATTGTAATCACTAATCATCCTGAACCCTTTTATCTGTAATGCTATTGTTATAGTCCCTTGATCACCTTAATTCTGGTGCCAACATGTCAAAGTGGGATGGTTAGCTACTAGTGGAATAACAATGGAAAGAGGACAGAATTCTACAGCCTATGTACACTGCACATGTAACCCGGGTTTTGTCTTCTCAATCAAAGTTGTTTTGTTGCGTAGGCAAAAACCAAATGTGCCTGATATTTGCTTTATAAAAGCTTTTGTATATTGAAGATTTTAGTTTTTCACCCGAGTTATTATACATTTGTGTCAAGAAGGATTTTATTAGTATAAATTTTAGAGAAATGATAATTACAGTCATGAGTGCGTAAGCATTGTGCAATCACTTTGAAAAAAGTAAATAAATACAGGATTTACATGAAAAAAAAAAATTTAATAGTATACCTTACTCTTTTTCAAAGCGACTGCACGGCCCTTGCATACTCCTTATTGACGCACTAAACATACTGTTGATATGGAAGTCTAACATATAAAAAAAATATTGGTATTTTGAGTTTTTTCCGACTGATTTTTTTCAGTGTGTGTTTGCGGATAGACTTACAAGTAGCAGAAATCAATTACTAAACCTTGTACTCTTGTTCTGGTGAAGCGATGGGGACAAACAAACAAGAAAAAAGGTGATTACTCAGGAAGAAAACTGATGAATTGGACCCACAACACATCAAATTTCATACTTAAATCAAAATGGTAGATGACTTGGCTATTTTAGAGGTCAACTTTTAGGAGGGACGTGTGAAAGGAAGAGTTATTTTGTAAACATTTGCCAGCTTGCCTTTGTAAGTTTGTAGGCGATTGGCAGGCGAGCTTTCATTGTATTTGAGATTTGCAACAATTGTCTCCGCTTTTTCTTGTGATGCATAAAGGATCTTGACATCTTGTGCCATTCATACAATGCTCATGTGTGTGGATCACATGTAACCTTTACTGAGAAAAGAAAAGGCAATGCAATAGATGTTCTGCAATTTTGTGATGGAGAAAAGAAAGAAGAGAGGGGGGGGGGGAGTGTTCTTCAAAAGATCCACCAAAACTTGTGGTGGGGATCTTTCCCTGATGTAATTTCTCAAGTCGGACAGAGAGACAATCGTAAGTTTGATGTCTGTTAATGAAGTTTGTTCCGTATAAAAATAAAAATAAAAAAATGAAGAAATTTACCAAGTGAGAATACAAATTTACCACCAAATAATAAAATTTCTTCAATTATAAGAAGATTATTTAGTTTAGGTAAAGATGCAATACTTTTTCTTTGATTCCCGTAGTACTACTACTACTACTGCCCAGGGGAAGAAAAGACGTGTACTAGAAATTGGTCACTTTTACCGTGTTATTTGGTGCTAAATTCCCGTGTTGAAAAAGAAACCCAATCGGGGTCTGAAATAAAATCATTAGAGCGTGAAAATGGATCATCATTGATCTTACTCAGAGTGACAAGTCTAGTACCGATCAGTCTAAATTAGAGAGCTTGATATCATTATGTGGACCCTTAAAACCAAGGTACTTCATCTATTTAATCTTTATGCTCACTCGATAAGTAATGAATCTTTTATCAATAAAGTAAGTAAAGTATTTCCATGGCAGTTCTGGGTGGTGTCAAATTAAAAAACCAAAAAAGCTCACTAGAAAAGATTTTGCAAAAACACTTCCACTATCATAACTACCCACCACTGGCTGCTTTCCTGTTGGACAACAAAGATCCTACAAATTACAATAAAATTATAGTAAGAGTAACACAAATCATGCATGCTAACTGTCCAATCTTTTTTTTTTTTTTTTTTACTCTGTACGGGTGGGCCTTTTGGACCTATACCTGCAAAGTAAACTCCGGTCCCATGCACCCTATCTTCGGAAGTTTCTCTATTCTGAATTGGTTAAATCGCTGACTTTTCATCAGGGAGTATGACCCCTAGAGATTATTTACACCCAAGAGGATTTGTACCTTGGACCTAGGGAGCATACCTACAAGCCCAAGGCCTTTACCACTTGAGCCAACTCCTAGGGGTTAACTATCCAATATGATAAAGCTTCGATCCTTTATTGAGATTTGAATTGAAGCCACCTCTGCAACAGTCATAATATATGCTGTGCTTGTTTTATTAAAACTGGATCCAATAAAGCGTTTCACAATCTTAATGAGTCAAGCATGCTTAGTAACAGAACTGCACATGTTGTACTGTGTAACTTGGGGTCAGAGTTATTACTTAGGCCTGCCTATGCAGCAACTCTTTGCAGAAAATGGTGGCCCCAGATGGTAAAGAGAACTGGGTTTCATTTAATTTAAGGAGCTTTATATTTAAAAAATAATGGATTATCACAGCACCTTTAGAAATCATAGTTTCTAATTACTATTCTGAGCACTAGTTTCTTAAAATGGTAGGTTTGACACGTAATGTTAACTATTTAATTTATCGCACTTTTTGTTTTATGTCTGGAAACCTCTCTGTAGGGTCTTTCGGATCCATCCCTGCAGAATAAATCCCGATCTCTTAAACCGCACCTTCAGAAGTTTCCCTACACAAAACTGGTTAAATTGCTGACTTTTCACCAGAGTGTGCAACCCCAAATGATTGTTTGCACCTGTGAAGTGTTGAATCTTGGACCTTGAATGGAGTGATACTCAAAACCAAGGTCTTCACTTGAGCCAACCCCTTGGAGGTTTTTATCGCACTTTAACATGCTAAAGTCAACAGATGACGGATGCAACTAAATGTGAAACAAAAAGGCCATTTTCCCAGTGTTATACCAACCAAAATGATAATGCATATATGCATGATAATCCGAAAATTTTATTCGAAAACCTTACTACATATCCTAGCTTCAACTGGGTAGTGATTTAAGGTAGGATCTCTAATTTTCAAATAAAGCTATATTGTATAACTAGGGAACCATTAGGTAAGCAACCAATTTGATCCAAATTACTTTGTCTAAGGGAGGATTTTTGGCTGGACTACAACTCTTTCCAACTGAAATTTCCTTGTCTAATCAATCTAATATACAGCAAAACATGCTCCTAATTCCCTATACATGCTCTTTAAGTTGGGTAAAAATCCTATGACGTGGGAGATCTGGCGATGCCAATGTAAAGCATCATGTAATAAGTGGAAATTCAACTTTCCTTTGGAATGATAGTTGGCACCATTAGGGACCATTTGCTGAAGAAATGTGATCAAGGAATAGTGTATGACTCAATCAGCAGGATGACTGCCACTGTTTCAAGTGTTATTCTGGATGGTAGATATAATTGTCATCCTAGTACTTGAGCTTAAGATTCAGTAGAAATTAGTCGTTGAACCGTGCAATTTGTGCAAATAATTAAAATAGAATAGTTAGGAGATGAGAAAGTCAAAAGGGTAAATAGCGAAGAATTAATAGTTACATTAAGATGAATAGTTTTTGTTTTACTGAAAAAGTAACTATAATAAAATGATAGAAGAGTTTGTTGGGAAAGTCACAGAGACGAGTACTTGGAAAGAAATTATATTGGTAATAAATATATTACATGGGTTATTAAGCTTATTCACTCTAACCTAGGAAGTTTTGAAGTCAGCCATTTATGACTGGTCCTGGGATGCAACTAGAGGAAGTCTTCATGGTGTTGATTGATTTGAAACAAACTCAGTCCCCTAGAGCTATTCCAAGGAACGCTTTTATAGCCTGGTTAGCTTTTCAGAAAAAAGGCTCACTATGAAGAGCAGGCTGTTGCTTTTGCAGAAGTCCTATGGAAAGCTTAAATCAATTTTCTTATGGATGTGTCTATTTTGAAGGTTTTGGAGAAGATTTGTTGCAAATTGTTACATAAACAAGCAATTGCATATTGTTACATAAACAAGCAATTGAAGGATGGATTCAGAGCTGACTATTGTTCTAAGCACTTGGAAAGGCAAGTTCTTTAGAGTGAAAGGAATTCTGGCAGTTGCATGCATTTTGAAAAACTCAAGGATCAAGAAACTCTTCAGGAAACCTTGTTGCAGATCTAAGCCTAGATTGACTTCATGCAGGAAGAAGAGAGACAGAGAGACCAAGCAAAGCCTTTTCCAAACCTGGGGGCATTCATATCTATTATTCAGATGGATTCTAACAGTAAAAATTAGTACTGAATGAGTCAATACTCTTGCAAAATCTTGCTTCATTTCCATTTCCATAGCCCAAATTGGTGGCTGCTAGCTCCCCTCAGAAGTTGATTTGGATTGCTAAGATCCAGCCTCAATGAGAATAGAAGTAAATACCAAAATGAGCTATAATGTGATCTATTAATGTTGCTTTAGTTATACTTAATAGACAAATGGTAGAAATTCAACGGAAAAATATTGTGATGGCCAATGTAAATCGTCTGTTGGTCTCTATGATAATCTTCACATAACAAACTTTAGTCCCTCCGTCCATTTCCCTAGGGGTCTTATACCCTTTGTGGGGAGGCCATGCCACCACCTTAGTGGCGTTCCCCTACTTGTGGGTAACTGCTGACACCATGAGTAAGGGAACCCTTCTTACTGTCTTTTTTTTTTTTTTTTTTTTTAATTTATTTTAATGTTTACATTTATAATCTTAATTTATATTCAAGGAACTGCTAGTGTGCTGCCCAGCTTTGACCTTTGGCCATGCCTGCTAGCACAAATCTGCCTTTTCATTTTTTTCTTTTATATTTTTTAACATATTTAAATATTTTTTAAAAATAAAAAAAATATACTAATACACTAAAAATTATTTCTTTAATCATTAAGTTGTCGAAATGAGGAGGCAAAGTCAGGCGATATTTTCCTTATATTCAAATAAATTTTTAACTATTTTCATGCTGACCTGACATCATGAAATAACATTTTGTAAATTTATGAATGGAAAAGACTAGTATGCCGCCCAAATGTTACCATTCTATTTGACCGCTCAATGAATTTTGTTTTTTTTTTTTTTAACTTAATGATTAAAAAATAATTTTTTGTGTATTAATGTATTTTTTTATATTTTTTAAAAAATATTTAAAAATTATAAAAAAAATTGAATTAAAAAAAACACTACTTTTACACTGGCGGTCAGCGGCACATAGTGCAGCTCTTTATGAATTCCTAATTGGTCATGGCGCGACAGACAGTACACGTGTCCATGATTTGAAAATGGAAGGAGGGACCAAATTGATACGTGGGTATTACAACAATTGAGTAAATTTTAAGACTTTCAACTCAAGGATTAGTTTGTAATTCGGGCAAACCACTGGACAGATATGGTAATTTTACCTCACTTGAACTCTTCCCAAAATAACTGTGCTTTGCTACATTGATCGTTTTTATTCTATTAACTTTCAAACAAGTTAATTACCATAAACAAAAACTCTCTCATACAGTCGGTTCTAGGGCCAATAACCTCACCTTCTATCCCATACTTACTGGGAACTTGATGAAATCTGAACTGCATCTCTTCCAATAAGATCAGTAAAACGTATATCTGTCCTTCTCAAACCAGCAGGGTGGAGAAATCTACTCAATTCAGAGGTGTTGGGTTGTTGGAAACAGATAGCTTTATCATGTGATTATCTGGGAAAAGGGTAAGGCTACTATGACGCCTAGCATTTACTGCTGGGCGTGCCGCCCAAGCATTTTTTTTTTTTTTTTTTCTTTTCATATTTTTTTAATATATTTAAATATTTTTAAAAAATACACTAATACACTTAAAATCACTTCCTTAATCACTAAGTAAAAAATAATTAAAAAAAAAATTACCAGGAGCAGTCAAAAGTTGAGGGCATAGAAGCTTTTCCCCTGAAAACTAGGGTCATCAAAGGTTTGCTAATTCCTGCTATCTCCATGGTGACCAACAAATAGAGGAATAGCATTCACCTAAATTCAATGTGAAATATAGGCAAACAGATTAATTGGTTCATTCAACTTTTACAGTAGAGATATATATCCATCTTAAACATAAAAAGAAAAATACATGAAATCTGACATGTAAGGAGATATTCATAACTCATTTATGATCATTTCATGGATATCTCATATGATGATGCAGTCTTCTCAGTTAGCAAGTACAAAACTTGTCTGATAATGCTGGAAACAATTTCTTTCCGAATTCCAATGATAACAAAAACAACTATTCACACAAGGTGAAGTGATTTGCTAAAATGAAAAGAGTAAATCTACTCTCTCACCAATTGTTGGGTCCTGACAATTTTTTTTTTTTTTTACTTAGTGATTAAGGAAGTGTTTTTTAATGATATTGTGAATTTTTTAAAAAAATAATGTTTAAGGATATTAAAAAAATGAATGAAAAAAAAAATTGCTCTTATCGGGACCATCTCGTGCTACACCCTCGTAGCACACTGCTCAAATGAAAATTATTTAATCTTTTATCATACGTCTCACCTGAAAACACAATAATCTAAGCAGAGATCAGTCCTGCCTTGTTTCTCATTTATCAGAAAGCATCTTATCAAATGGAGATCTGCCAGGGTTTTTGGGGGCATGGTTCAAAAACAACAGAAACTTACAAGCTCCACTCACAGTTCCAGAGGTAAGGAAGCAACGAAAGTCGTAGTTCTGCAGATAAGTAGGTATAGTTAGCATATAAATACTGAAATTAGTAACTATAACATGTTGAATTAGCTCTCAGTTTGATAAACTACAGCATAAAAAACCAATGTATTAAATTATTGGGCAATATTTTCAGTTCTCATCTAAATTTTGGTATCAAATGCTTCCATCATTATTGTTTCTCTTTTCTTTTTCCACCCTCTAACTGCCAACTGTTTTTGGTCAGGTCATTTTTAAACTGATTGGTGCAGTGTTGTGATTTGAAGCTTCAAAAGTTACAAAGAAATACTAGTAGTACTGTCATAGCATTGATATCGTACTGTTTGTGAATATTTATATGGTAAAAGAATCAAAGTGATAAGGCATTGCAGTAGAGTTTGATCTGAGGATAGGCACATGAGTATTCCCAAAAAATGACTGGAGCAGATGCTTGACTCATATGACAATGCTGGGGATCACAAGAACAAAAAGTTCATCAAGCAATTATTTCTAGATAATGATGCTGTGGCCTATGAAATATATCATAAATTCAAGTTTCCAATTTTTTGTCCTTTTTATGAAGCTCAGGTCTAAATAGCTTGTTCACAAGCAATGAAATGAATAAATAATAGTTTGAGTCACCCTTCAAGAAGTAATTCAACACACAGACAATTGCACGGTAAATGACGAAACTAGTCTCATGATCACCAATAACGTGCAGCACTCACTGTCCTTCAGAACATTTATAAGATGTGTTTCTCATTCGCAATTAGATTGAAAAAAAAAAAACTGTTAGATGGTTTAATAATGGCATACCATGCAATATTGTCCCAATGAAGAAAACCACCATGGCCTCGAGCATTCGTGAACTTGTAAACCGCACCCGAGACTAGCAAAGAATTGATTGTCAAAAAAATAGCCAAATTTTATAATAAAAAAATACAGCAAACAAACATATAAACATTATGAAGTTTTCAGTTGTGCTGAGATTACCCTCGTAACCCTCAAGAACTGGATCTTCGGATAGCAAAAGGGGTGTGTCTAGGTCAACGAACCTGTTACAGCAAATTACTACTTAGATCTCAAAACACCAGTATAGATGATAACTCAAATGCGTGTAAATAAACATTTGTAGGAATGTTTCCTGACAAAAAATTATTTATGATACTTACTTGAAACACCCAAGGCCAGCAGCAAGATGGCCAGCAAAGCCCATGGCCAGTCTAGTCTCAACCATACCACCAATCATCAGATGCAATCCTGATGCTCTTGCAATCTCAATAATCTCAAGGGCCCCCACTACCCCAACTTTGGCAAGTTTAATGTTAACGACATCTGCAAGATTTCCTTGGACTATTTTCTTGACATCAACTAAGCTCCGACAGCTTTCATCAGCGGCAACAGATACCCCATATTTGTCTTTAGCAATACGAGTAACATGACCGAGACCCTCCCAATCATCTCTATGAACAGGTTGTTCAAAAAGAACAGGAGTGACCCCCATTTCTGCAGGAAAAGTAATTGTTTTAATAATAGTTCAGTGGCCAAAGATGCCAGAATATTTTAATCATAAATTTGAGACAAGTACAAAATAAGTTCTTTATTTGGGCCGACCATGCACATGCTAGCATACAGGATGGTAACTCGAGTTTTTTGCAAGCTATGTACATTATATACCATGTAGTTTTTCAAGAACTTCAATTGCTTCTGTTGGTTTGTATCCCTCATTAGCATCCAAGATAAACAAACATTCAGGATGTGCACCACGTATGGCCTGAAGAACTTCTATATCTGCTTTCAGATTCTTTCCTACCTTAAGCTTCAAAGTATTGAATCCTTGATTGTAATACTTTGCAGCCAATTCTGCAGCTTCAGCTGGAGAAACAATTGGAATCTGCAGGTATAGAATGGCTTAAGGACTTAGTCGATTACAAAAGTATTACTTGCTAAATTGGTCCAGTATTAAATTATAGTCACATAAATTTCTTAATTACTCCAGCAGTAATGAACCGCCAACTTCCAAGTGGAAGGCGTCTCCCAGAAGAGAGTTGCAATAGAGAAAAAAACAATAATATCCATTGCAGTGACTAATAACCAAAAGAGCAGACGATCTTTACACAGCCACAATCACTAAGATTGGAACCTAACTGTTATATCAGTTGTTATGGTATTTGAAACTCCCCCAAATAGTCTCCACAGGGGCACGCCTATGCTAGTAGCAACTGCATCTACCACTGCCATTTCAACTCCTGCCCTAACCTTCAGTTGCAAGAAAACACTTGATAAGATATTAAAATACTTCATAAATTTGCAAATATGACACTGCAAAAACTCTGAACAAAAGTATAAACATATAGAAATCATCACTGGATGTGCAATAGCAAACACACAGATGATTGTGTCCTTTTACCCAATGATTAATCATCAATGATAACAAGGCATAAATTCTCAACATAAATGACTAAGATTCTGTCGCAGTACATTTCAATTACCTTTTCAACAAGTACTACATTTTAATTTTCATGCTTCGATCCACTTTATGTGGCATCTAATTGAATTCAGACACAGAAATTATGTTAAGTATTGATAAAGTGTAATTCATGAAGTATACGCCAAACAATTACCATCATCTGCTGCCCAATTTTGGACATTTGAATAGGCCCAGAATGTGATACCTAATATGATAGTGTCACTTGAAGTGATTCGTTCCACCAAGCAGAACGGAAGATTGGCATAGAGAAGGTATGCATTCAGGATCGAATAACCCTCCATTTAGTTGCTAAGAAACAACTTAAAATAAGTGAAAGATAAGTTTCAAAGTTTTCGTTTCTTTTCTTTTGGAACCTGAAATTTTGTGTTTAAAAAAAGTCAAAGTTGACCGAGAAAAGTTCTTGTACTAGACCCAATTGAAGGCTTGAAGTTTTCTGATTTGAGTTTTCTCAGAAATTTTTCATAAAAGTAGTTTTCTCAGAAAGTAAGCATAACATAAAGTTAATCGTCCAAATCAAAATAACCGACCATCAGTAAATTCAACTCTAAACATCCAAAAACCAACCAATCACTAAAACCCCCCAAATACTGTAATTTCTTACACAAAGTTTGAACACCAAAAGTAATCACCAACTCTTTCTAAAGGGGAAAAAAAAGTATTGACGAACTCAACCAACAGAAGATCAAAAACTCCAGAAAGAGCTAAGTTTTCAATTTTTCTCACTGAAGCAAACTCATGTCCTGGAAGAATCCCATCAATCTCCGCCAACAACAATCCCATCGTCATTGCCGGACTCCGCTTTAGAAATTCACATGCCTCCGCCGCCTTTGACATAGCCGTACTCTGATCCTCTGCAGTCACAAAAGGCAAAATTGGAGCCTCACCCCACCCAGCACACCCATTTCTCAGCTCAATTCTAATTGCCACATTCTCAACCCTCTCAAGCCTCGACGATGAAATCGTAAAAGGCGCAATCAAAGGGACATTCAGTGGTCTATTCTCCGCTCTCTGCACATCAACTGTGAATGTCTCCATCAAATTCTTGAGCCCGAAGCTAGTCGTTATCGCAATAGGAGTTGTGGCCGCCATTTTTTTGGTGGGAGTAGATGAAAACTGGCAAAAGGGATGAGATTTTGGAGGGGTTTCAGTGGGATGCAGGGTAGAACAGTGGATCGGAGCGCGCGGTGGTGAAAACAAATAGAGCCCAGTTGAGAACATTGGTCTCCGTCACCCGTGGGCTCTAGGTGGGAAATTGGTAGATGGGATTGCAAGTGATTGTGGAGCTTAGATGCGTTTTGATTGGAAGGTAGAAGGAAATGCGAAGGGCCGCCATGTTATTCGCTTTGTAGTTAACAAAGTGTTGAAACAGAGTGAGGAATCTCTATTAGTTAAAAAATAGAGTTTTTAAAGGTACGGACGAATTCTTTAAGGGAAATGTCAATAATTGAGAGTTTGTCTTCGCATGTTTCATTTTGCCTTTTGGATTGTTGTCTTGCGCTGCTTTGCATAACTTGAATTTCTACACGAGGAGAACGTTCGAGGACAGCTACTCACGAATCACGGGTGGAGATCTGCAAATTTCACGTTTCGCTCGAGATATCTTATGTCATGGCATAGTTTTCATACTCGAAGTTTCGTATCAGTAGTTTTTTTGTAAAATGAAATATGTAAATGGATTACTCTTCTAAATTTTTGAGTGAAATCTTTCAAATTTTTTAAAAAAATTTAAGTTTTCAATTTTTGTATTCACTAGAAAACATTTTGTCCCATCAATTGTAAAAAAAAAAAACTTTAGAAGTTATTTGTAATAAAAGAATTTTGAATTCACAAAATGATGTAGTTTAAAATAATAAATTAAATTATAAAATTATTTTTATTGTAAAGTATATCTAACGTATACATGAATCATGTCGATTTATGAGTTGACTTTTGTAAAATTCTTTTGTGGTTGCATCAGTTTTCTTATTTATATCACACCATATTAATTCATCAATTTATCCAATGTTATTTGTTCATATTATGTGTTAAGTTATCACTTATTTGTAAAAGCTTAAGTTGATAACAGAAATAATTCTGCTACATGCAATCGTCATTGTCTTCCCTAACACGTTATAGATATTATTGGCAACATATATTGCGAAATGTCCTTGAGAAGCTTGGTGTCTATAATCAATACAAATGTGAGCTGTAAAGTAACTTGCTATCTTGTGTTTATGACTCACATAGTATCGAGGAGCTTAAGAACTATTCGGAGGTCTTAATTACCACGTTCAATTTGCATGAAAATGCATGGTTGCAAAATTTATATGCGAAGCGAGAGTTTTAGGTGCTAGTATATTTGATAAATTATTTTTTGGCTGGAATGAGTACAACTCAACGCACTTAGAGCATGAACGTTTTCTTCGACAGTTATGTGCATGCTAGGACAAACTTAGTAGAATTTGTTGATCAGTTCGACAATGCTCCGAAGAAAAAGATTGAAAATGAAAACCAAGCAGACTTTCATTCATTTAACTTTACAATTCCTTACATTTCACACTTGACACTTGAGAAAAAGTTTTAAAAGTTGTACACAAATGTCAAATTTAGGAAAATTCAACAAGAGATAATGGGGATGATATATTATCATTGTAATCTCTAGAAACAGGATGGAGTAATATCAACTTACCATGTAGATGACAATGTTACTATTGAAGATTTCATCAAAGAGATTACTTATATTGTCTACTTTAATAAAGCTGAGTGTCAGATGAAGTGTGTCTTCGGGTTGTTTGAGATACAATGGATAAAGTATAGACATATTATTACTATCTTTTCAATTAGATAAGTTTGTGGGTTGTCGAAAAAGTATATATTTGTCCTGTAGAGGAAGGACATAAAATGCAGATATACTGTTATTCCAAGTCGTTATAACGTTGTTGATCAAAGGCCATAAACTCTCATATATAAACATCTATCAAATATTTATTATGAGGTGATAACAAATACAACATCATACAATGGGTATATTGAGGATATGGTTTCAAAGTTGTATGCAATGACCGCACCTCGAAGCCTCACCCCATAGTTTCCAATGTTGGACTAAGTATTGTGAATGCAACTACAGAAGGAAGTTCTAAGAAAATACTAGGGCTCGTTTAGTTGCTTGAATGCACTAAGTTTGGTTCAAATTTAGATCTCTTCTAACATCCAAGAACCCAACTCTCAAATCACTTAACTCATCTCAACTCAAAATCTCTTTACAAGTGTGACTCATAACCTTTTTCAGCTCAACACCTCTTTATAACCAGAATCCACAACCTTTTTAACTTCTTATAAATACATCTAAACTCATCTAAAGTATATCCTACAGAACTCCCTCCACTATCTCAACTCACTACTATTTATAGAGAACTCAACTCAACTCAATATCTAAACGCAATCTAAGTTTTCATGTTGTTAGAGGCATGGGCATGGCCTCGTCCAAAAAGTGCGTATCGAGGATGAAGGAACACGCGAAGGAGATAAGAACCAAAGCTTAAAAAAATATAGTAATAAGTGAAAAATTAGACTAGTGAGGATATCATGCAATTTATGTTAATTATTACATCTCTATCATCCTTAAGTATTTTCTAGTATGCTATATTTGCACTTATTTTATGAACTAAATATTTTTTTAGATTGTTAATAGTGTGGATTGGACCTCGAACTTTTTGTAACAAATGTAAACCAATTCGGCCAATTAATGATGAGATGCAAGAAAGTGTACAATTACCATATTGAAGTTTTCATTGTATATGTATGGTTTTTATATGACTCTTGTTTTTTTTCTATTACATTCACAAATGAAACAAAAAATGAATGAAACACAGTCTAGGATGGCGGATGGAAGATGGAACATAGCTAGACTGCTTTTTGTAGCTTTGTATATTGCCATTATTGGAGTATGTTGAGCACGACTAGAAGTTAATATTGTGTATTGATGGTTTGGAACGTTGCATATTGGTGATTTGAGATGTTGTGCATTGCTTGGGATGATATGTTCCGTGTTTGTGATTCAGGATGTTATGTATTGTTAAGGATGATATATTGCATGTTGGTGGTTTTGGATATTGTGTATTACTCAGGATGATATATTGCATGTTGGTGGTTCGAGATGTTGTGTGTTGCTCGAGATGATATATTGCATGTAAGTGGTTTGGTACGTGTATTTCTTTAGATTGTTGTGTATTGTATTTACAAACAATTTATTTTTCTACACTTTTCTCATTTATTCATGAATTAATCAATTCAAACTGTTATGCAAAATGGTAATTAAGGTTTTTTTTTATCGTATCAGGTACAATGAAAACAAATGTTGGGTGTCATGATGGTCAGTATGGAGCACTGCTTGAAATATTTTCAACCCGAAGTTATGGATTACTTAATATCAGCATTGTTGTTGTTGTTAAGGATAAAATTACAACAAATTGTAGTTTATGGGATGTTTAAGTTTGTACTTTATGCTGTATTTGAGCCCACAAATTTGCATATAAGCACTCATACTATGTAAATTTGGTTGAATTGATTAGTATAATTTATGTTTTTATTAAGAAATCAATCAGGTCCATTATGTGTTATACAAATGTTACCAAATCAAGTTCATTATGTGTTATGCACTCATCCCCGTTACATGAGTATCTGCATGCAATATGAGGGCACAAGTCTTGATTATAACTGTTCACATACAAGTATGATTATAGTTATTGCGACAGGATTGAAGATCACTAAAGTTAAATAAAGCCTCAAGTACATAACAAGAATGTCTCAAGTACATAACATTTAGTTACAAACGCTAAATCCCTAACACTAGTGATGGCGACTGGTTAGAACAGAGTGAGGAAACCTCTATTAATTAAAAAATAGAATTGTTAAAGGTGTGGAGAAATTCTTTATTGGAGATGTCAATAATTGAGCAAATTTTGTCTTGGCGTGTTCCATTTTGCTTTTTGGATGCATGTGTGTTGTTGTCTTGTACTGATTTACACAACCTAAATTTCTATATGAGGAAAACCAATCCATTGTATGAGGACAGCTCTTGACGAATCACAGGTGAGGATCTGCAAATTTTAAGTTCTACCTGAGATGTGTTTTGTCATGGCATAGATTCCATACTCGAAGTTCCATATCATTAGCTCTTCTTGTAAAATGGACTGTGTAAATGGATTACTTTTTTAGATTTTGAGTGTCAATCTTTCAGGTTTTCTAGAAAATTTAAGTTTTCTATTTTCATATTCATTGGAGAACATCTTGTCCAATCAGTTTTTTTTTTTTTTTAAAAAAAAAAGCTTTGGAAGTTATTTGCAATAAAAGAATTTCAAATTCACAAAACGATGTAGTTTATTATAATAAATTAAATAATAAATATTATTTTTATTGTAAAGTAAATCTAACTTATAAATTAATTATGTTAATTTATGAGTTGACTTTTGTAGAATTCTTTTGTGATTGTATTAGTTTTCCTATTTAAATCAGACCATATTAATTCATCAATCTGTCCAATATTATTTGTTTATATTATGTGTTAACTTATCACTTATTTGTAGAAACTTAAGTTGATAATAAAAACAATTATACTACATGCAATCATCATTGTCTTCTTGAACATATGTCATAAATATTACTTGTGGCACATATTACGAAAAGTTCTTAAAAAACTTGATGCCCATAATCAATACAAATGTGGGTTACAAAGTAAGCTGTTATCTTGTGTCTATGACTCTCTTAGTATTGAGGAGTTTCATAACTCTTAGGAGGTCCTAATTACCATGTTCAATTTACATGAAAATGCATGGTTGCAAAATTTATATGCAGAGTGAGAGTTTTGAGTGCTGGTATATTTGAACAAACAAATTCGGGCCGGAATTAGTATAACTCAGCGCAGTAAGAGCATGAATCCTTTTTTCGATAGCTATGTGAAAGCTAAGACAAACCTAACAGAGTTTATTGATCAATTCGATAATGCACTAAAGAAAAAGATTGAAAATGAAAACCAAACAAACTTCTTTCATTTAACTTCACAATTCCTTAGATTTCACACTTGGCACTTGAGAGGAAGTTTTAAGAATTGTGTCCAAAAGTCAAATTTAAGGAGGTTCAATAAGAGATAATGGGAATGATATATTGTCATTATCATCTCTAGAAATTGGATGAAGTAATCTCAACTCACTATGTAGATGACGATGTTACTGTTGAAGATTTCAACAAAGATGTTACTTATATTGTCTACTTTAACGAAGCTGAGTATCAGGTGAAGTGTGTTTGCGGGTTATTTAAGATGCGATAGATAATGAGTAGACATAGTCTTGCTATCTTTTTAGCTAGACAAGTTCGTTGGTTTGGGATGTTGCATGTTGGTGGTTTGAGATGTTGTATATTGCTCGGGATGATATGTTGCGTGTTTGTAGTTTGGGATGTTATGTAATGCTGAGGATGATATATTGCGTGTTGGTTGTTTGATATATTGAGCGTTGCTTAAGATAATATATTTTGTGTTAGTTGTTTGGAATATTGCGTGTTGCTTGAGATGATATATTGTGTATGGATGGTTTGGGATGTGGCGTAGTGCTTGAGATAATATATTACGTGTGGGTGGTTTGGGATGTGTATTTTTTTAGACTGTTGTGTATTGAGATAATTTATTTTTTTCATTTATTCATGAATTAATCAATCCAAATTGTTATGCAAACTGGTAATTGAGGTTTTTTTTTTTATCGTATCAGGTATAACAAAAACAAATATTGAGTATTATGGTAGTTAGCATGAAGCACTGCTGAAAACATTTTCAACTTGAAGTTATGTAAATAAAAGTTAATAGTTCTTGTGGATTACTTAGTATCAACATTGTTATTGTTGTTAATGATAAAATTACAACAAATTGTAGTTTATGAGGATGTTTAAGTTTGTACTTTATGTTGTATTTGAGCCCACATTTTGTATCCAAATACTCATGTTATATAAATTTGGTTGAATTGATTAGTATAATTTATGTTTTTATTAAGAAGTCAATCAGGTCTATTATGTGTTATGCAATCAGGTTCATTATGTGTTATGCACTCATCCCCGTTTCATGAATACTTGCATACAATGTGAAGGTGACACGAGTTTTGATTATAACTATTCACATACAAGTATGATGATATTATTGCGACAGAACTAAAGATCACTAAAGCTAAATAAAGTCTTAAGTACATAACAAGAAATTCTCAAGTACATAACATTTCCGTTATAAACACTAAGTCCTAACACCAATGATGATGACTGGTTGGTTATAAACAATATGGACAACTTCATAATTACAAAGTCTCAATCACTTTGATTGTATCAAATACAATGAAATAAATATTGATATTAGCCAATACACACGCATTAGTGTGCATGCATGCCACATGTCTATTTCTTGCCTAAGAAGCTGGGCTTGATTGTTGTGGAGTGCCAACTTCTCCTTTCTAATCTCTTCTCTCTTTTAAAAAACTAATGCCGTATGGAAGGATTTGATGATCAACAGCTTGGGAATGGTTAGATTATGATTACACTTTACAAAAAGAGTTAAAAATCTTTAAAATTTGTTGGTTGTTTTTTATTAAGATAATGATTTTAAGGAGGGAAGGAAAAAAAATAAGTCTAAACAACTCACACCAAAGATAAGCAGACAATCACACCTTCAAAATTTGAAGAAAATGAATCTCTAAACCATAGTAGTGAATTCCTAAAATTGGTGGGAGTCATGGTGGTGAAGGTTTGACTATAAACCTTTTAGGTCTTAGAGCTCTCTCTCAGTGACATTCTCAATATTGTTGGCTTTGATAATTGCATCAACACTTCCAATGAGCATCAAAATCAATCCCAAAAATCTTGGCAAGGTTAGCAACTCCTACATATACATACATACATATATATACGAGATTTTTCTTGTTTATTTTTCTATACTTCAGATTTTTTTTTTTTTTTTTTTTGTGCTATCAATGATCTTCCCTAAGGAAAGGATTGGTTTGAATTGAGAATGTCACTGCCATGTAATATGTTAGCTTTTATATGAATTTTGGTAGGTATCTAGATTTAAAGTTTTGTAACTTTCAAGTATTCTATAGTTTTAAAAAAAAACTAGCTAGGAAGCAACTGATGATGACATTCTAAATCTATCAAGAAATTACAACGATTGCATCACAAGCACATATTCACAATTTCACAAAGTCACATATTCATAAGTTATTTTGTGAAGGAAACATATCCTTTTCAATTATTCATTTCATAATAGTAAAAGTGAAATCTCCCATGTTCTATGATTGAGAGAAACTCTTGACGAACAAGCCTTATATATCAACTGATACATGAAAGCATACATTGTGTGAGCCATGAGAGATAAGAGTTTTCAATAACAAGCTAAAACAAACTTAACACATTGAAACTATATTTTTAGTAAGAGATTTGAATTCTATGTGACAACCTTCTATTTTTTTTTTAGAAGTGTTTACTAATTTGATTTTGCATTACGTCTTTTAGGCATAAGTTGAAAGTGAGAAAACCAGTGATTTATTTCTACCTTCCTAAATAACACTACTTTATATAAAACAGAAGTAATTTTTAGAGATATTGTAAAGTCATGAATAAAGTATTCCACTTCTCAACTTTGTTAAATTGGTCTACAATTTTGATGCAAATTCTGTTGCATTAAGATTTTATCATCTTTTCCTCTTAATTGTTATTCTTGTAGCAATAGACTTTTAGGGTTGCTACCACTAGTCTACTTTCTATGGGGACTAGGGGACCATGACCCCTAAAGTTTCAAAAAAACCTACATAAATATACAAAATAAATACAATAATTGTTTTTTGAAACTTAATTCCAAAATCCACCATGAAGGTTCTTTATACATTGCCAACAAGAGTTTATCATAGAATAGATTTACCTTCTCCGTTAAGAAAGAGTAATGTAATTGAAAACAAATGGTTTTCTACTCTTGTTTGATTAATTAGCATGTATTTTACATAAATTATACGATAACTTTAACTCGCCGAGTGCTACCATTAAGAAATGAGCGCATAATTAGTAGCTATTGATCTGGAGACTGGTAAAGTGAATAATAGGCACCCATTATTGTTAAATGACTTGAGTAATTATTGGGATTTCTTTTTTCCTATACACATTTACCTCGATTATTAAGTCATACACAACCAAGTAATTCACTATCTTGTGGATTTTGAGATACATGAGAGCTTAAGACAATCGAAATACCAAACATTTCCAAGGTATCAAATATATTTAGAAGATACAGATGTTAAGAGTTAAAGAGAGAGGACTCACTGATTAGAGGAAGAAGAGGAACCTTGTGAATAGAACCGAATAGGGCTTAGTCTTTCAGAATAACAGAATGAAAATGAATCCACGAAGAAGAATGAGGAGGGACTATCGTAGGGGACTTAATGTTAAGGTTTAGAAATGAAAACACGCCGTAAGAAGGAGGGACTGTCAAAGGAAAATGGAGGGTGTGTGGCAAGGAAGTTAGGGTTAGGGTTCTGTAGTGGAAAGGAAAATTGGGAAGGGAGGGACCATCCGGGGGAGGCTTAGTTGCAGGGGAGTTAGGGTTAATGAAACGCATTGTTTCATGAAAATGGAGGACTATCCCGCGTGCTGTTGAATTTTCTTCTGAAACCTCCTATGCGCTAAATGCCAAGTACATTAATCCACAAGAACTGTTGTGCACGATGCTTATGCATTTCATGTTTGTGTTTAGATTTTTTCTAATAAAAAGATTAATTTAATTATTTCATCTAAGATTTGACACATCCCAATATTCTCTCTCCAGGTAAGCCAGCCTTATAAGATGCAAGAGTCCCTACCTCCCTTTATTTCCTCCAATCCTCATGTGCCTCTGTATTATTCGGTTCCATTTTTTTTTTTTTTTTTTTTTTTTTTTTTTTTTTTTTTTTTTTTTNTTTTTGTCTTTTCTTTTTTTGTCTAAAGTTGGAAGATGACCTGATTTACAATCTTTGACTACCTACCTACATGCACCACTCCACAAGATTGTCAAAATGTCATTCCTTCTAATAACAAAAGAAGATAAACTAAACGATCAACAAGTAAGGCTCAAGCACGACTTAACCTACATGTGAGATCCATGCTCCATCGTGCCAAAAATGGTCTTCTTCTACCATGCACCACTCTAGAAAATTCAGTTGCCATGAACTTCTTGAATTCAATTGACTCCACCCCTCTGCCTCTGGCCGGCGTGTGGATCTCACATATCAACACAATCATAGCTAAAGGTCACATTTTTGTCGGCGTCTTTAGCTATTTGTTACATGTTATCTTTTTATATTATTGTTTCGTCTAACCAATACAAATTACAGGTGACATGACATAATCCGCATAACCGTATAATAGTTAACTTTATTGAGTTAATCTAAATAGGACTTGTTTAACTCATTTCATAGAGGTGTACAGCAACTGAGTAAATCGGCTTGAAACCGATCAAACCAGCCGCAGGAGCACGGAACCAGCAGGGAACTGGTCAACTACCAGTGACAAATAAGAAGAACCAATCTCTATTGGTTTGGTCGTGGTTTGATCTAGTGAAAATCTACTAAACCGACCGATCGGTTCTATCTGCTTTTTTTCATTTTATACCTATATAAAAACAACGCCATTTCACTCATTTAAGTAGAACGACGTCGTTTTGAGCCCTAACAGTTGGAAAAAAAAAAAATCAAACGGTGTCTTTGGTCTCAACCAGAGACCAAACGGCGTCATTTCTTGATTAGGTTAAGATCCCCCCTCCTCTTCTCTCTCTCATTCTCAAATCTCATCTTACGCCGTTCTCTTTCTTTCTCTCCCTCTCCCTCTCTATCTCAAATTCTCTCATCTCCCTTAGTCTCAACGCTCGCTCTCTCTCTCTCTCTCTCTCTCTCTCTCTCTCACAGGCTGTCCGATGTCATCGATCCATTGCGGTTTCATTGGGTTATTCTCATCTCAGCTCCATCCATTTGCACCATTTCATGATTCATCCAATTGCGCCGTTTCAAGTGTTTGAATCTTTGATATTTGTTGTGATATTTCATATTTTTTGTGAATCTGTGATGGGCGTTCAAGTGTTTATAAGTTTGTTTGCACCACCAACAATGCCTGCTAAGCGACTGGAGTTACGCCAAGACCGATGTAAACAGCTTTCTCCCCCTTCACCAGCCGGTTTCGGTCGAGATTCACACCATTTTAAGATATCGGTGTTGTGTCGATTTTGAATCGAAACAGAAACCGAACCTTCGGTTTTCACCCCTAGTATTAATTATTGCTCTTGACAGTGCTATATCACACAAAACAACCCAAAAGGTTGGAATGAACACATCCTCTTCTTCAACCTATCTCCCTCTAAGTCTAAGGTTCAAATTGACAAAATCTCTTGAGTGTAAATAACTTTTAGGAGTCATTGGACTAAGAGAACTTTCTCTTGAATTATCCTAGCTATGTGCGCTTGCAAGAAACTCATTGTCGATGGCCTGTGCACTCCTAGAATTAGTCGAGACTTTGTTCTTGAACACTAGACGCAAGTATAAAGATTAGTAATATAATAAAGAGGAAAAAAAGACTTTTTATATTATAGTAGTATATACTTATAATTTATTTATTTCTTCTCTCGTTAGCTTCCCTACCACTTAACTACTCTTTCATCCTTTTATTATTATTATTTTAATAAAGAAAAAACTATTTATCTTATGATATCTACTAACTCTTTGTTACTTGCTCTTTGGTTAATTATTCACCTTTTAGCTCTTTTACTTTTAACTCTTTTTATATTCAGGAATTGATTTTGATGTTTGTTGAGATATTGAAATTTTCATTCCAAAAGATCTGTTAAGAGGCTTATAATTAAAGATATTATTAATGTATTTTAGATTCTTTTGTAATAGTGACTTTTAGGTCAATGCTTAGACAATACTTAACAAATAGTATTGGAGTAGACACTATGCTACAAGTTTGATTCACAAAGGAAGTGATCTATAGGGTAGTTAATACGTATGAGTATTATGATGTGTTAAGTCATCGAATCAGGATGTGTAAGTAGAAATATCAAAATAGAAAGGCAGATTGGCCATATTTGGAAATGACATAATAATGTTACAATCATAAGAGTTAAAACTTTTGTTTGGAAATTGGATTGAACTGAGATCAACTCAGTTCAGTCTAATTTTAAATTGAATCTAACATCTAAACACCTAAATTTCAAATCACTAAATTCATCTCAACTCAAAACCTATTTACACATAGAATCTACAATCTTTTTCAACTCAACACCTCTTTACATGCAAAACCCACAATCTTTTTCAACTTTCATAAAAATATCTAAACTCATCATAACATTCAAACACATCTAAACTCATCTTAGGTGGGCCTTACAAAACTCACTCAACCATCTCAACTCACTACTATTCATAAATGTAGAAAATAGAATAGAACTTGAACTGCAGAAAATATTTTCCCTTTCTATTTTGAACATGTATATAGGTGTGTTTATATACATCGCTGGTAACAAAAAGCCTAACTTATTGCAGTTGTTAAACTCTCATCAATTATTCAAAAATCAAATAATTGTTTACATGAGATAACTATAATATTTAAAATTCAATCACTTGATCACATGATCCCATGTCCTACTCCTACGTGATAGGAACAACTTCAGCAACGCTTGAGTCAGAGTCCATTGAGTCTGGTAAGAGTTGGTCTTCAATACACCCCCTCAATCACAGGGGAAGATCTTAGATACTGAGATTGAAATTTAACAAATTGAATCGAGAGGCTACTAGTGGTTTGGTGAGTAGGTCAACAAGTTGATTTCGGCTGGAAATGAAAAGGACAAGAAGCCTGTTGTTTGCAACAAGATCATGCACGAAATGAAAATCTATTTCGATGTGTTTAGTTCATGCGTGAAACACTGGATTGGCACTCAAATAAGTTGCACCAATGTTGTCACACCACAAGGCAGGTGCACTGTCCATACGAAGACCAAGTTCTTGTGTGAGAGATTGCAGCCATTGGAGTTCAGCAGCAGCATCTGCAAGTGCTCTGTACCCTGCCTCAGTGCTACTTCGGGTCATTGTACTTTGTTGCTTGCATCGCCAAGAAACTAAACTCTGTCCAAGAAAGATGCAATATGCTCCCACAGACCGTCGATCATCACGATCACCTGCCTAGTCAGCATCCGAAAATACTTGAAGTTGAGGTGAAGAATTACGTGAAATAAAAAGCCCATGCGAAACTGTGTTTCAAGAATCTGAGAATTCTCTTTACTATCTGCCAATGGGATACTTTTGGATGATGTATAAATTTGCTGACTCGATGAATTGAGTAAGCGATATCAAGCCGCATGAAGGATAAATACTGTAATCCTCCAATGATGCTTCTGTAGAGAAACGGATCCTCAAAGTCTCCTTCATTGCTGACTGAGAGATATGAGGTAGTGGATATAGGAGTGACACACGATTTGCATTGATCCATTTTGGACCATTTCAGTAGCTCGACGATATATTTACGCTAAGTTAAGTACCATCAGTAGAATAGAAGGCCTCAACGCCCAGAAAGAAGGATAGATTGCATAGATCTTTGCCTGGGAATTCCTTGTGTAAAGAATGAATTACGTTGTTGACTAGCTGAATATCGGATCCCGTAATGATTATGTCATCTACGTAGATAAAGAAGAATTTTATCTGAGAGTGAGATCAATATATAAAAAAGAGGAATCAGCCTTACTATTAACAAAACCAAGCTGTAGTGAGCATCTGTTAGTCAAGAGAACCACTGCCTGGGAGCTTGACGCAATCCATACAAGGACCGTTTAAGTCGACACAAATGATGAGGATACTATGGGTGTTGAAACCTGGGTAGTTGAACCATGAAAACCTTTTCTTGTAGTGATCCATGTAGGAAGGCATTTTGGATGTCAATCTAACCTTTAGATTCCGAAATGGAGAGGATAAGATGGATAGTTGCAGGTTTAATCACAAGGCTGTATGTTTCATGAAAGTCCACACCGAGCTGTTGATGGTAACCCTTAGCTATCAGGCATGCTTTATAGCATTCAACAGCTCCATTGGCACGCCATTTGAGTTTAAAGATCCACCTGCAACCCACAATATTAGCATGCAGATTTGGAGGAAATAACTCCCATGTTTGATTTTTTAGTAAGACATCAAACTCTAGATTCATTGCAGCATGCAAGTGACTGTGTTTTGCGGCTTCAGTGTAGCAAGTTGGTTTAGTACTTTCATGTGTGACTACAACAAGTAGTGCTCTTAGAAGAGGATGCACTATATAGTTAGCTAGAATTTGCTTAGGCTTCCGAATATGATTTTTGGACCTGGTAGCATGGCATGCGTATAGGTGGAGTTCATGTGGATTGCACTGGTAGGTGGGCAGGTGATTACTTGACTGGTGTGTTGTGGAACGGGAGGTGGCATGGATGGAGGTGCCTCATCATGGGGACAATCCGATGTTGATGGTGCTGCACAAATCGTGAGATGCCGTGATGCAGTTTGCAAGGTACCTGTTGGTGACACAGTAGGAGGAAAAACAGGAGAGGTAGCGATTATGAAAGTTGACACAGCAACCGTGTTAGATATGGGAGTGGACTTAACTGTGGGTGGTGGTTCATATGGAAAAGATTTTTCATCAAAAATAGCATGACATGAAACATATATTTTTCCACTTGCGAGGTCTAGACATTTGTAACCATGATGGTTGAGACTATAACCTATGAAAATACACATTTTTGAACGAAAATCGATTTTGTGTTTATTAAAGGGATATAAGTAAGGCCTACATGCACATCCAAAGACTTTGAGAAAGTGATAGTTGAGTTTAGTGTGATAGGGTGATTTATTTTGTAAAATAGGTGTAGGTAGCCTATTTATAAAATAGACGGCAGTAAGAAAAGCATCTTCCCAGAATTGTTGGGGTAGATGTGAATGGGAGAGTAGAGATAAACTGACCTCAACAATCTGTTTGTGGCGTTGTTCAATTGCACTCATTTGTTGGTGAGTATGTGGACAAGCAATTCGGTGTTGAATACCAGTGTTTTTGAAGTGAGTTGTTAATTTGCAAAACTCATCGCCCCAATCGGATTGAAACATTTTGATTTTGCGTTCAAACAAGCGTTCAACATATGATTGAAACTAATGAAAAATAACTTCAACATCAAATTTTAATTTGAGTGGAAAGAGCCACAAAAATTTCATGCAATCATCTAAAAAAGAAACATAATAACAGCAACGAGAGTTGGAAAGAATTGATGCTAGCCCCCATACATCACTATAAATTAAATCAAGAGGGAACTTGGAGGAATGGTGAAGTGAACGAAATGGTAGAGAACATCTCTTAGCACGTTGGCAGTCCAAGCACACTTGAGGTCCTTTATTTGAATAAGGAATAGTGAAATGAGAAACAGCTTGTTTGACAACAGGAGTAGATGCATGACCAAGAGGTTGATGCCACACGTGGTACGGAGCAGGAATGGCAGAAAAACAACGAGAATGAATGGAGTGCACAGAGCTAGAAAATGAATATAATCTGTCTCTCAACATTCCACGATGAAGGAGTCTCCCCAGTAGTCCTTGACATCAAAAAAATCATGATGAAACTCAAAATAGACGTTATTGTCTTTACAAAAACTGTTGGACAGAAACTAGATTTTTTTGTATTTTAGAAACAAGTAAAACTTGATTTAAGATGAATGGTTTGACAGAATTAGAAATGGAAGAAGAACCAATTTTAGATATTTGCAAACTTGCATCATTGCCTACATGAATTTGATTAGTACCATCATAATCTTCACTCCGTAGATTGAGTTTGGCAATGTCGTTGGTGAGGTGATGGGTGGCACCAGTATCAGGGTGCCAATCAAGTTCATTTCGTGAAGACATGGAAGTAACGAGGGACATGGGATTGCACTGATCAGAATTGGTAGAGTATGTAACGTCAAACCTCTGAAAGCATTTCTTTGCCGTGTGGCCTGACTTACCATAGACTTGACAAATAACAGCATCACGGGTGGATTGACCACGACAAGAAGGAGAAAACTACTAAGAACCCCCATGGAAACCACACCCCCTGCCTCGGTATCCATTACAACCATGAGAGACATTCTATGGAGACTGTCGGGTAGCAACATTGATAGATGCCTGTGGCAGCGGTTGACTATTGTGAGACAGGCGGGACTCGGTAGTGAGAAGAAGAGAATAGACTTCCTCCAGCATAACAAGGTCTTTGTGAGCAAAAATTGTAGTAACAAATGGATCGTAACCACGCCCGAGACCAACAAGAAGGTAGGTGACTATTTCATCACAGCTAAGTGAGTGCCCAACAATGGCTAGTTCATCAGAGTAACTCTTAATTTTCATAAAATAATTAGTGGTAGAAAGTGCACCTTTGCGGGCATTAGCAAGATCAGTAACTAAATGAGTCGGGCCCATGATTGAGAAGAGAATGATGTTTCAAGTGCTTACCAGACATTAGCAAAGGTTGTGTGGGGAACAACTTGAACCAAGATGGTCTCAATTATTGTAGAGAAGAGGACAGCAAGAACAATAGCATCTTGCCTTAGCCAGTGGTCATAGATAGGGTTAGGGATTAGAGAAAGGGCATTGGATTTGGGGTGTAGAACAGCAATGTCCTTAGAATGGACTGTGGTGGTGCCATCAAGATAACCGAAGAGCCCTTGGCCACAGAAGAAAAGAATGAGTTGAGCTTTCCAGACATAGTAATTTTCTCGAGAAAGTTTGGTGACATTAATGGTTGGGGGTGTGATAAGAGAGGGAGTAACAAAGAAAGAGTTGTCTGACATAGTTGAGGAAGGAGAGGACATGGAAGGATGTAGGTAAGATAGCTTAATCTAATACCATGTAGAAAATAGAATAGAAGTTGAACTGCAGAAAATATTTTCCCTTTCTATTTTGAAAATGTACATAGGTGTGTTTATACACATCGCTAGTAACAGAAAGCCTAACTTATTGCAGTCGTTAGGCTCTCATCAATTATTCAAAAATCAAATAATTGTTTATATGAGATAATTATAATATTTAAAGTTCAATCACTTGATCACAAGACCCCATGTCCTACTCCTACACGATAGGAACAACTTCAGCAAGGCTTGAGTCAGAGTCCATTGAGTTCGGTAAGAGTTGGTCTTTAATAATAAAGAACTCAACTCATCTCAACTAAACTCAACATCCAAACGAGGCCTTAATTAATCACCATATCAATATGATCCAATAATATTTTTAAAAACTTTAGAATGGGTTAGCCCGGCCCCTTGTAACAATTTCTGAGTTTCTCCATGGTTCTCGGCCTTGAGCGGCTCTAAGTTTCAAAGCATATAGTTCACGCCAGTCGGCAATCACAATGCATTCCTTTGGACCATGTTCTATATATAATAACATATATATATATTTATATAGACAGTCCACTGGCACATGCATGCAAATTAAAGACCACCCGATGCATGCAAATTATAATTCAATAACATATATAACCTATATAGTTGGAAACAGTACTACTACAGACTTGGTCGGACTGCAACAGTTCCACTAAGATTGTGTAATTTGCTTTAGTGGAGCTCAAAAGTTCCAACAGTCTAAGTTGTCCAACAGCTAATGAGATCTCAACCCTTTTGCCTTTTTTTTTTTTTTTTAGGAGGGGTGGGGCTTCCTTATAATGTGCATGATATATACAACAGAAGCTTCTGATTTTGTCTTCTGTGGACGTTGAATCTGCAGCTTAATTCCTTAAAGTGTAGTCTTTGCTTTGCAAAAACTTCAGTCAATCTGGTTTAACATGAAGACAAAGTAGCTTCAGTTTAAGACTGATCTACTGGTAATTTTGGTTGACGTACAGCATGAACTGAACCTAGATCTGCTGATAAAAATCACAGCAGTACAAAGGTTACTTCAGACTGCATTTATTCAATAACCCATTAAAATCCTGATAAATGGGAACCCCATCATGCATCAGCTGGACATGTAAATAAATCTTTATTTGGTGAGTGCTAAGTAAAATGGAAGAGGCAAAGTCATTCAGAAACACGTGGTGCTAGATTTTAGGGGGAAAAAAAAGAGAAAAGATAAAGAGACCAGATTCACAAAGAGCAAGGAGATAGCTAAGATTAATATATAACATCTGTACCAAATCAACAAACTAATTACAAGTATCCTTAAAGCTTTTTGGAGTTGTCTTGAAAATGCTAGCTAGAGACAATTCCTTCTTGGCTTCCACAATCTCCTTAATTAGTAATTAATTGGCAATGTGCAACCCTATTAATAATGTTATTTTTTTAGTGCTATTATTGTTTTCTTTTTCAGAAAGCTGGCTGCAAGAAAACTCCACTTCTGCTAGTAATTATATTTCAAAAATCCCTTTTGGAACACTTAGAGAGACTCTATTGGAGGACTAGTTCCAACCTCCCCAAGTCAACATCTAGGGAGAGTTAAAAAGTCTTGAATTATTGAGCATCATGTAAAACATGAAGGCCAGTTTGATAATTGCATGTGCTGACTAGACTCTTTAACCAAAGGTCGACACCAGTACCATCATTATCCGGCCGTTGGATCAATCTAAAGGACAGTTGCTATGTAATAATGCTAGCATATTGCATCCACCCATGTCCATTTTATGACAAGAAAGTGTCCCCAACCATGATAGTTTGTGGTGGCAATATCGACCCACTATTCTCCTCATGTCAAAACTCGTGGTTTTGCCTGCCAATTCTAGTGCAAAGAAAAGACAATCACATGAAGTCTAGAGCAAAAACTGTGGGAAGGAATATATAGAGGAGTAGCCAAAAGATAGGAAAGAGAATTTGAATTTGAACTTAGATGAGTGGTCCATTAGTGTATTATTGTAAAAATAAAGTCAAGATCCAACCACAAACTAAAATAGAACAGTAAAAAAACAACCACACTACTAGAAAATGATATATAAAACTCCCTTATAAAGAGATAAATGTGACATAGTTCTTGTCATTTGGGAGTTTTTCATTTTCATTTTCACCTATCTTTAATCATATACGGGAGTTTGATTTCATGTAATATTTATAGGATGTCCTAAATGTCTTATATGAACTTTAAGACTTTTATAAGACTGTGAGATAAATACATAAAGATATATGGTTCGTACACCATTTATTTCGCTGTCTGTATCATGAAATACTGATCAGACAACATTATCATGTGTTCAAAAAATGATTTAGGCATCACATAATATGTTTATATCTCTCCTGCTTTAAACCTTTTTAATCACCAACATTGTCTCTCTTAATAAAGTATTTATAGAAATATGCAAATTAAATATATGAACCAATGAAATTGATCATCATCAAAACCAGCTGCTCTAACAGCTTTTTGGAGGATTACAAGATGCATGCATATAATCTAGAGATCATTAATTTCTGATCTTTATCGTTAAAGCTGATGTGTTTACTTGTTAGTGGAAAATCGTATGGCAGCATATATAGTTGTCGAATTCTTAGCTAGCTAGGAAACCTCCAAACCCCATAATGGAAATAAAAATGCCTTTTTTCTCGTCATTTTACCAAATTCTATTATATTATTCATCAACTGCAACATCCATAAATTATATATATTATTCTTGCCAAAAACACAGCCTAAGTAGTAGTTGTAAAAATTTAATGAAACAAATTAGGGTTTTTGTATGTGGCACCAAAACCATCTACTTATTTAAATTTTGAAGCATCATTGATAAAAAAAGTCTTAACTTTAGAAGAACTTGGAGAGAGAGAGAGAGAGAGAGAGAGAGAGAGAGATTATAGTACTTGTGTATGGACCAAGGGTTGACCTTGGAGCTTATATAAAGAAGCCCATGTACTGGTAAAATTAAGATGCTCACTTCCCAGGACTAAGAGCAAACTTAGCAAACCACAGATAGAGTACCAGAGAGAAGTAGATGGTGAGGGATCCAATTGGTGATCAGGGAGGTAGTAGTACTGTTGGTGATTTTTGTAATGCTTTCCTACTCTTCTGGGCTGTTCTGGTTTCCCTTTCTTTAATCTCAGTCATAATCTTCTCCTGTGCTGGTGGTGTCTCCAAGGAGAAGAACTCAACAACCGACACAGAGTTCAATGGCGCCGGATGTGCCACCGGATGTGGTGCAGCATGCGGCGGATGAGTTCCTTTCTGCCTAGCTCTATTCTTTCCCAATCCCAAAACCAAAGGAGATGTTGGGTATCCATGATTAGATATTGAAGCTTAGGAGAGAGCTAGCTAGCCTAGCTAGATGCTAAACTACTGATCTGTTAACTGGCTTTTTGTAGTCTCTATAATGCTTGTTCTAATTGGAGAAGCTTGTTTCTAATATTATCATCATGCAGCTTCAGTTACTCTTTCTTGTTACTGTTCTTTTCTATATATTCTTTCTTCTAGCCAAGAGTATATATATATATAGCAGGTTGGCCTCTGCATAATCTCTGCTGGGATTAAACTGTATCTGCAGATTTACCTATTTAATTCACTGCAGAAAATCATAAGTGAATGAAAAGGAATGCTCTACTTTCTAAATGCAAGAAAGGAAAAGAATTGGTAGTTTTGGGAAATTTAGAAGCTTTTTTTTTTCTCCTTTTTGTATGTACATTGAAATTATATCAGAAGACTTTTGTATGCAAACTTTCACCAACTAATTTTGGCTTTATATAAATATATTTATTTAGTTTGTATGTATGTGTGTATGTATGTACATTGAATGTATGATCTATATCGGGCCCAATCTATTTTGTATATATTTCCACTATATATAAACTATTTAAAGTATATTTTTATGGAATCTCTGTGGTCAAAATATTTTTCTTTAGATAATCATCAAGTTAATCGTCTTCATGAACAAGTGGAAACTCAAAATTAAGAATATTTCTATTTGAAGGCCTTAATTTACACCACACACCATCCACGTAGAATAATTTAATTTTAAAATTAAATTTTAAAATTAAATCTTACAAATCAAATTATATCATTTGAACAGTCTGTGGTAAATCATACGATATAAATAAACAATTGTATTTATATCACTACGTACTATGTATATATTTCCCATTTATTATTTATTCCTTGGATACAAAACTACGATCAATTATTTTTAATAATTTAGCTCGTACAAAATTCAGCTCTATTTTAGATATTAAAATTTTATTGTCTATTACCATTGAAAAAGAAACAAAGAAAGTAGAATTAAAATATTTATGGTTAAGTAAACATTTATGTTCGTTGTTTTCATCAAAGTCAAGATGGCCGAGTTGGTCTAAGGCGCCAGTTTCAGGTACTGGTCCGAAAGGGCATGGGTTCGAATCCCATTCTTGACAACGCTATTTTCCTTCCTTTTCCTCTCTCTCTCTCTCTCTCTCTCTTTTTTTCCCTGTATTTCACCTAACACTTTTATTTAAAAAAAAAAAAAATCATTTTTCACCTAACACTTGGCAGTTGGCACTACTTTTCGAATGACAAATAAAAAAAGTGATTATCTTATTTAATGATTTTCTCCTTTTTCTTAGAAAAATATAATTTTTAGTTATATAGATTTTCATCTATAATCACAGAGTGAGTATTTTTAAATAGTATTCTATTTAAGTGATTTAAATAAATAAAAAATATTAAAATGTATACTATATTCTTACCTTTTGGATTACGTATATTGATAATCTCCTAAAAATATATTAAAAATCCCTTTTAATTCAAATAAGAATTAGAAAGAAAAAAATCCATTTAACCTCTTCAAAAGATTTTAAAAAGGAAAACCTTTTGATCTTGTTCCAAAATCTAAAAATCCTCTTCTAACTTCATCTATGATCTTCTAGTCTTCACAAAAATATATATATTTATATATATATAAAGATGTAAATGTATCTATATTTTTTAAAATCCAAAACTCCTTCCAACAAAACCTAAAAATATATCTCCATATATATGGACTTAAAAAAACTATAAAATTTGGCAGTGTATTGATGTTTCTTTGTAAAGCTCAAAAGCCTTAAACTTTTATAAGTTGAAAGGTATCTGTTTTTCAATAAACCCTGAAAATTTGTTGTTCTTGTATAAGTCCCTTCAATCAGTTCCTTTTTTTTCACAAGAAATTACATGAACAGAAAATATGATGTGATCCATTTACTGTTCAATTTGATATTTTTTTTCTATGAATAAGAAAATTTTATTAAAACAAATAACAAGGCAAAACCCAAGTGCACAGAAAGTATACAAATACCAAAACCTAATTACAAGTCGGGAACTAAAAATAGAAACAAGAAAAGCATGGACACTAGTTCCATTAAAGACAATGGCCAAAGGCCACAGAAATAAGGTAGTAACAAAAAACATCAAAGTTCGTCCACTAAGCATCCCTTATCTTCAAAGCATCGACCATTTCTCCTGACCCAAATACACCACACAAGACATAAAGGAATCATATTCCAGAAAGATCCACCACCCTCCTAGGCATCACCCGTGTCACTCCAATCCTATTAAACACTTCATACCATGACAACTTTGCCACCTCACAATAAAGTAACAAATGATCAGCCAATTCACCATAGTTTTTACGTAAGAAAAACCAATCCATAACAATTAATCCACGCTTCTCGAGACTGTCCAAGGTCAGAACTTTCCCTAAGCAAGCACATTACTCTTCCAAGTAAAAGAGGGTACCATATTCAAGCTAGAAAACATCCCATAGAATTGAAAACTTCTTATTACCGGTATGAATCCAAACCATCTTATCCCTCTCAGCCCGACCAAGCTATGGAGCATATAATAAGCCAAGCAAATCAGAAATTACATCCATTTCCCAATCGTGCATAGCTCTAGTAAAGTGGACATTCCAATAGGGTGAACCACTAGAACAGTCCAAACCTCAGCCACTGAAGCATCCAGATTTATAGTAATTCCAAAAAGGTTTGGAAAAACAACAAACCCTACCACCACACCATGGATTGTGCCAAAAACAAATTCCGGAGCCATCACTACCACAAAATTAACATGTTCTGCAAAAGCATCCCAACCACTCTTAATATTTCTCCACAGCCCCACACCTTAAGTACCTCTTACCTCATTAGATCACGATCCCCCCTCCCCCCAAAAAACTCTCACATTTAGAATCAATCATTACCCTCCATAAGGATTCGCAATCCTGTTGATACCTCCATAACCACTTCCAGCTTTATTAAAGGTTATACATTGGTATATAAGGTTTGTTTGTTATACATTGATTAGCCATGACATGGAATTGAATATATACTAAAACTAATATATATTTCCACTATGAATAACAAAATGCATACTATTTACATATAAACACTCATACATACGGCCCCCCAAATACATGTACTCATTCCGCATAAAACTGAAGTACAAGGTGAGCTCGTTGAAAGCATCTTTCGAATTCTTTCGAACGCGTGTTGTGCAGGCAATCTATCGATTATTTGAGAACATGCACTTGTGACAATGAGCAGGAAAGAGTGTGTATCAATTGCATATGCACCTTTCATATTGTTTCTACGCAATCCAAACCCGAATGGAGCAAAAATCATCTAAATCCAAAACCAAAAAGTTTTCCCCACTCGTACAGACCCCATAAAATTATATACAGGTATCAAACACTTGGTATCACGCAATCCGACATCACGAAACAATGACGAATCGGGCATCAAGATCGGGAATTGAAAGATATAAAAGAAGTAGCCGGATTTTTCTGCGTGACTTTGGAGGAAGATAGAACCCACCCAGAATTTCTACCTGGAATTCCGGCCAGCTATGGTCCTGGAAAACTCCAATCCATTAGCCGTCTGTGTCGTTCTCTTCTTCGGATCAGCCAAAGTCTTTGAGCCTCCGTGCGTATCTCTCGGCAGAGCATCCGAATCGACGTCAGAAAACGAAGAATACGACGCAAAATCCCTCGTGTCAGACCCACAACAAGCCCAGTGCTTTGCACGTTTGGCAGCATGCCATCCTATCTTGCAGGGGAGTTTGATGCAACCCCACACCACGGCCAGAGGACAACAAACACACAGTAAGCAGGCGCTGCACAGACACTCCGTCGTTTTATCGCAGCATTGCGAATCCCGATGACGGCAACTTGAACAGGAACGGGACTTGGAAACCCTTGTTTCCTTCTGACCATGTCTTGTATTGGCATGAGGGTATACTGCCTTTGATTCATCTCTGAGGAGGAACATGCTTTCCATTCTGCCGAGGAGTGCACGACCGTGCTGTTCGACATGTGCCGGACAGATTAACGAATCAAAACTCCTACGACACCCAAAGTTGTAACGAAAAATAGAAACTTTCCTAAGAAATCCTTGCCTATGATTGTTCACAATGAGAGCATCATTCTCCAATCTGAATCAAAGCATGCCTTCCCAGATATTTAGGAATAGTCTGTATTGACAACTCCTCCCAATTTCTCTATCTAATTATTATAATTTTTTTAAATTTTTATATTAAATAAAATAAATAATTTAATTTTTTAAATTAAAATTAAAAATATTATTAAAAATATATATTTTAATAATATTTTATTCAATTTTTAATTTTAAATTTAATTTAATTATGTAATTCAGATGAAATGAGATAATATATTTTTATTAAAAATTAAATAAAATTTTATTATAATATAATTTTTTAATACAATTTATTTTAAAATTTAAAAAAATTATAATAATTATAAAAAATAAAATAAAATTAAAAGGATTTGCTACATCCACAAGAAGGATCGAAATCTTCTTACCGAACACTTCAAATCCTTTTTTTATATTTTTCATTTTTTCTTTCACTATTTTTTTAAACTATTTAAATATTTTTTTTAAAAAAATCACATATTTATTTAAAAGTACTTACTTACTTATTAAATAAAAAATAAAATTAAAAAAAATTCAGTAAAGAATTTCGGTGGAAGTGACATAGTGTTTTCCAAAATTAAATAGTTGAATTTTATATAATTAAAGCAGTACTTAATCTCAACTCAACTCCTCGTCAAGCTGCCGTCTTTCTTTCCCCTAAGCTGCGGTCTGATTGGGATGGTTAATATTATTTGATACTCCCGTCCTACTCATGTCTCATATAATGTAGTTTGGCTTTCAAGAAAGAGATGATAATTTGCAGTCCATACGCAACTTCCATCCACTCTTTTAAACAAATTGAATAAAAGAGTAGTGCTACACCGAAGGCCAAATCTTCATTTTTTATATTCTTAAAACATTTTTTAAAAATAAAAATTTATAACATCATTAAAAAACACATTCTTAATCACTAAAAATAGAAAAATAACAAAAAAAAAAAGTGTCGACCCATGTCGAGACCCAACTCTCAATAACTCTAGCACTTTCCTTGAATAAATATGGAATTCGCATAAAAATTTTAATTTTTTTAATAATAAATTTCACTCTTTTTTTTTTAAAAAAAATACACAGAGCTTATACAATTTATGACTATATCTAACATTACTCTTGAATTGTATAGTGCAAAAAATATTATTTTATGTGTCTTGTTAGCCAAATTATATAGACGAGAATTTGATAAATAAATTTTTTTGCTACATATAAGTCGGAGTAATAACATATTATTTATAGTGAGTTTATTACAATGTTTAAAGCCAAAACACTTATCAGTTCTTAACATAATTGACGTAGAAAACTTTTACATTTAAAATTAGACTTATAAATATATTTTTTCATAAATAAATATATCTCATCCATAAGAACTTATTTATGTAATTATTGGTTCTTATTGATATGATATCCTTTATTAATTTGAGAGATCATGTCTCTCGTACTTTACAACAACTTAATAATTATTTAATCGGAATATTCTTAAACTCCTATACAAATCTTAGCCCCAAGAGTTCATTGAGAGAAATTGATTTACAATATATTTATATAGTGAATCTTATAATATTTATTATTATTTAAATAAATATTTTTTAAAAATTTAAATTCTTAATAAATATTATAAAACTAATTTTATATCCTCACTTTTATTGGATATCATAAAATTTAAGATACCTTGGATCCTCCCATATTGTACGTTATTGGTTATTTGTTTTTCTCCCAATACTTTTTTGCACGAACAATGCTATTTGAAAATATTTACATCAAATATTATTCATATAGTATAATTTAATTTGAAGATTTAAATTTTAAAAATTATCTTCTACATCTGATCATGTCATGTTGATGATATGTGGCGTAAAAACTTTCAAATAGAATTATTCGTTCCGCCCTCTTCTCAACTAGTGTTGCTTTCGGACTTCGAACCTAAGGCTTTTGAATATGATGGAAATGCCTTACAGATGCTGGATTCCACCCGCAAAGCAGCAAGGACCAGAGAGACAGGACCAGTGGCTTAGTTAGTTTTCTTATGGACGAATGACGAATCTTAGCACCAGGGGCAGTTAGCATCTTCGCTTTCTTACAGGCTTGGCCTACACTTTCAAGCTTTTCTTCTGTTCTAGGCGCAAAACATGCAAGCTCTTTACTCTACCAAAGGCTCGAAAGTTGAGAAAATATTTGGCGACATGGACAGGACTTTGTCCAACGAAAAACATTGCCCAATAAGAAAGTTAGTGAATAAAATACATCGTCCACGTCATTTAAATAATAAAATTTGATTTATAAAATTTACATTTTAAAATTTATCTTCTAATTCAAACTATATTATTGTAGTATGTGGCTCATATCAAGTGGAACACGTATATAGAGAAAGCAGGCTGATACCGATAGTGAAACGGATTGAAGGGGAGTGTAGTACAGTACAGGGGTATTATTGAAATTTTCTAATATCTCTGTACAGCAAGAGTTAGTATAAATACATATGATGTAACCCTACTTTTGACAGTTAGTGAACATTCAGCCTTTACTCCTGTGGGTAGACATATTGCCGAACCACATTAAATCTGTATGTTTTTCTTACTTTCTCTTTTTACATACTGTTCATCGTAACTACCGCACATAGCACAACATATACCATGTAAATATTTACTATGTGTTATTCACATCGGCTTATAAATAGGATTTTATTTTATTTTTTAATTTTATTTATTTTTTTTTTATTGCTGATGTGATAATCATATTAATATTTAACACTTAACTGATATGCGAGTATTACACTCACAGTATAATACCTGAAGGGTGCAACATGTAAACAAAGGTTCATGGCAATGCCAGGCAAAAATTGGTCCCTTCCTAGTCTTGGCATTGACAGCATAAACCAAGATACAAGAAATAATTTAGCATCCAAGGGGCTTTTTCAGCAATGGGAACATAAAGTCATCAACGGACAGAATTAGCAACTAATAAGATATATGATAGCTGCAGAGACAGGAACATTATTTTGCCTCAACACTTTTGAGAACAAACTCCATTGCAATTAAAATACTCGTGGAGCAGTCATCAATCATGTGAAACAAGCAAATATCAAGGAATCAAACCAGTAATTCTATTATTCCCTGAGCCAGCCATTCCTAACCAAATTTTCAAGCGGACACAGTGTAAGATTCTCGTGTTCTCGTGGTCTTGGCACGTAACCTCTCCATAAATGCAGGATTAGCTCTAAGTCTCTCCTTGACATATGAGGTTCGGGCATTCTCCACCAGCTTCTTTGCTTTCCCAGATTCTTCGATGAGGGAATAGAGAGTCCTAAGGCAATCCTTTCTGTTCTCCTCTCGATGTTCAAACCTTCAGTCCAAAAAAAAAGAAACAAATGGCATAAAGTGCACATCCCAAGGCATATTTATAATTAAAAAGAGTTGAAAAGCACAACTAGGTTTTTAAGAGTTACAAACCCGACCCCCCCCCCCCCCCCCCCCCC
>QEOT01123663.1:0-54496 GCA_003123785.1 Pterocarya stenoptera
GAGAATTTAAGTGTTTTATCCACCAGTTATAAGAGCATTGCCATTGTCAAATCCAAGTCTAAATTTTTGCTTCTTTTGAGTTAAAATCCACCAGTTAGAGCATTGGCAATGGATTAACTAAATACCTTTTCATCTTCAAATTTAGCAAATATCATCCATATTTGCTCCACATAGAATTAGCTAAATTGTTTTCATCCAAACTATAAGGTACAGTAAATCTATTCTTCTTTTCAAATATGAAAAGAACTATAGAAAGTCTAAAAGTACTTTTTGAGATTATTATATTATAGATATGATATTTTTATTCATATGAGATTTTATCATCTATATTCATATGAGATTATTATATTATTGATTGTTGGATTGTAAAAATGAAAATGAATATGATTATTTGAGGTTATTGAAGATTATGAAAATAAAATAAAAATTGATTAAAAAAATATAATTAATAAAAAATAATAATATTTTATTATTATAGAGAGTAGAATGACTAATCCAATATAAATTTCAAGTTTTGAATGATTAGTTAAAAGTAAAAAAGTTACATATTAATCAAAATTTGAAGAATATGATAGTAAATCCAATGCTAATGCTCTTATTAAAGGCATATTTTTCTAACTTTGAGTTACAGTCAATTCCTCTCCCTTCTCATAGTTGGCGAGTTACTGCAGAAGGAACAAATGTTTATTTTCTTGTTTCCGTCCAACTGCCCCTCTCTCTTTCCCTCGTATTCCTTCTCTCTTCGCACTGGAAGCTTGGAAAGTTGGAAACTCTCGCTCTTCTCTCCCTCTTTGCTCCCTCTTCTCCGTTTTCTAGAAATTTCTTGAATCCCTGATTTTCCTAGTTCTCGTCGTCCCAAGGTTTAAGCCGAAGCCAAATGCCCTCTGCAAATTGAGAGAGAGAGAGAGAGAGAGAGAGAGAGAGAGAAATGAGTGATTCGAGCGATTCTATGTCAGTGGTTATGGAGGGGATCTCTTTCGGCGGAAGGGTAACCTGCATTCTTCTCTTATCTTTGCATCTATTATTTAATGTGCGTAATGCTATGTTCTTAGAGATGTAGTACACTGAAAAAATCAAAAGACCAGTCTGTCCTCCCAACTAAGCATGCTGCAAACATCTGACCAACTTGATGTTCTTTTGAACAAGTTTTAGTTTGGCATTGAATAACAGAGTAATAATTTATTCATTTTGGTTTCTCTTGCCATGATTGTTATATTATCTCTCTATTGTCGGTTAATTCATTGTGTTTTCAAGGCAATACCCGATGCTATGCTTGGAAAAATTGTCAGCATTAAAGTTGCTCTTCTGGTTGTTGACTGCAAATGCTGCTGTTAGGATTTAGTATTAGATTGGATTCATTTGTTTTTGTATTTTTTTTTATCTGTTTGTTTTTGTATTTTAAATTGAGTTAAGCTTTATTGTAGCGCCAACAAAACTGGACCTTGCTTTGCTCTGTCTTTGATTCTAAGGTTGGGAATTCACAAATAGGATGGCAAGAATGGATATTGGGTCTTGAGGAGTTTATTTGCCTATTTAATTTGTGATATGACATTTCAAATGTTTATAAAAAAATATCTCATTTATGTTGTTTTATTATTTCATCATGATCTGTATATAATTAAAGGAAGTGACTGATCTCTCTCTCTCTCTCTCTCTCTCTCTCGCCCAGACTTGGTGTTGTGATGCGTATGGGGGTTACAGCAGGAGCTTATGTCCTGACCCTATTTGCTGTAAGTTGTCTCTCATGGCACAGCACACAGGTTTTGTTAATTATTTGGGTTGGAGAATCTTTTTACTAATTCTTTTTCTGAACCTTTTTGCTAATTATTTGGATTGGAGAGTCTAATACGAGATTTAATATAATCTGTAAGTGATGTCAAAAACTTACTCTACTTTTATGGCATGTGTGGAGTGGTGACTGAGTTATTGCTTAAGAGGTACTTCAGCAAGGTATGCCTGTGCTTAATTTCCTGCATTAATCTTCATGTTTTGAGACTTTGGTCGGTAGATAACTGGATTTTAAATAATGGTGGCAGGAAGTTCATGGCAGTGCTCAAATATCAGAGTCAGAAATAAGTTCAGACATGTAGAAGAGTCAGTCCTCCAACTTTTCCCATCTTTCCTTCCTTTTTTCTTTTAATAATCTATTTATTAATTGAAAGATGAGTGATAATTGTGGTCAAAGGCTTAGCACTGAGCACTTTGTCTGGCTTCCATGACATTATGTTTCCTTCAACAGTCTTTGGAGGAGAGGCAGAGTTCAAATGTTTGGCGGTTTCTGGAAGCAATCAATGGGTAAATCTTGTTTTTAAGATGGTTTTGCTTTACTTTCCATAGTAAGGATAAAATCCCTGGAATTTAGTACATAGGGCATGAATCTCTTTTATTGGTTGGGGTTGATAAGTGAGAGGGTAACTATGTTAAAATGTGTTTGTTTGATTATTAGTTTGAGGAAGAAAATAGTTGGGAAAACAATAACTATAAGTAAAAATTAAATTATTAATTAATATATGCAAATAAAAAATAATTTGTAAAATATTATTAAAATATATAATATTATATTATTATTTTAACTTTAAAATAGTTAGTCTAATGTGGATTTGCCTAGCTAAAATTTAAAATTGACAGTGGCTAGCCATTGCCAATACTCTTAAGGGTTGATCAGTGCAATATCCGCAGAGAGAAAGACAACTATTCTGAAGAATCGAAGATAGACTCACATTAAATCGCTATGATACATCACAGGCTAGAATCTTTGAAAAGATACAAGATTTAGATTATATAAAGGATATGAATGATACCGCTAATCAAGAGAATATCATTAATGCCCTTTGACTTCATGAACTCATCTGCCCTTTTGTGTTTGCCACACACAAAAGCAATCAACTTGATAAAACACACGTACAGTCCCTGATTTAATAAATAGTTTACAAATACACTCCATACAAATACACAGAGAAATGTTTTGCATCTACACACGTCAATACAACTTAATTCTTCCTTGTCCCCGTATTTACCATCTCGGCATGAAATTGTCGATGGAAATCTGAATTAGAAGAAGATCCCGAACGGCCAAAAGGAGCAATGCTATTAAAGAAGTTTGAATTAGCATCATCTGGACATACTAAATGCACCCCGCATTCTTTCACTTCTACTTCTAGTTCTTTTTCTTCAAACCTCTTGGATAAAAAACAATACCGGTCTGTTTTCCATGAAATCTTAATCATGACCCTCCTCCGTATGTCCAAAAACCGCAAAACCTCCGGTATATACACCCACAATCCAATTTGCTTACCGAAAGAGTCCTTCAAGATAAGAGGTATTTGACTGTAATCCAATTCCACACAATATTCTTCATCCGTCTCAAACACTACTGTAAGCCTCACCTTTGACCGGTCCCTAAACGATTCCTCGAAAAACTTAGAAATTGAAATATAATCTAATTGATCATTGGAAAAGAATTGATCAAAATCGGGGACAATAAAGAAAGCACACCCCATCTCCAGATTCGTATTAGCATCCAAATCTATCTTTACAGATGAGCCATTACTTTTATACTCGACCCACTCCGGGATATGGAATCCCCACGACCATCCACCTATCATCTTCTGTAAAAACAACCCCAAAAAGAGATGTTAATTGCAGCAAAAATAAAGCAATTGCAAGGCGATGATTATTTTTTTTTTTTTTGTGAAATGAAATACTTTTTTATTAAAGCATTTTTCTGACATATTTTATTTGTTTCTAAAGAAAAGAATGAGAGAACTCACCAAATCGTCATCTAAAGCCGAAATAACAACACCTGCCATGTCTAAAATATTTTCTACTTTGCTGTCAAAATCAGTCCACGCTGCTTCTAGGAAATCATATGTTCCTTCCTTCTGATATTCTACAAGTGATCCGATATCATAGATGGGATCCCTTGATTTAAGTCGCATCAACTTGCTTCCCCTAAAATGAAACTCAACGCCACAGACGTCACCGATGCTGATCTTGGGCCTTATATTGACAGATGGTATTTGTGTTATAGCAGTTTCATCTGCCCCAAGATAGGTCAAGCATTCCAAGCTACTCAGGTCTGGTAACTTCTCAAGGCTTGAACATCTGTTAAGTACCAATAATTTTAATTTTTTGAGACTTCCGATGGATGGGTGGAGCTCACACAAGCTTGTACAATCTTCCAGGATTATCTCCCTAAGATTTGGGACTCCAGTCAAATTTGGTATTTTAATCAAGTTCCAAGAATGACTCAGATCAATTTCCATCAAATTGGGTACAACCTGTTATAAAGAAGTAGTTAATTGGATCAAAATATAAATATATTAACATGTTTGGAAAATTAACGGGGAATTATTAAGATGAATACGTATTTGTACGAGTGAGAAACTTACCATCAACCCCTTCCATGGTTGTTTCATAGCAGTTTCCGCTGCCCCAAGATAGGTCAAGCATTCCAAGCTACTCAGGTCTGGTAACTTCTTAAGGCTTGAACATCTGTTAAGTACCAATGATTTTAATTTTTTGAGACTTCCGATGGATGGGTGGAGCTTACACTGCAAGCTTGTACAATCTTCCAGGATTATCTTCCTAAGATTTGGGACTCCAGTCAAATCTGGTATTTTAATCAAGTTCCAAGAATGACTCAGATCAAATAACTTCAAATTGGGTAAAACCTGTTATAAACAAGTAGTTAATTGGATCAAAATATAAATATATTAACTTGTTTGGAAAATTAACGGTGAATTATTAAGATGAATACCTATTTATACGAGTGAGAAACTTACCATCAACCCCATCCATAGTTGTTTCATACGGCTGCCATGCATCTTTAGTACAGTAAGATTTTCAGGTTGGAAACTGCTCGGCCAGGAGTTCAAATGATATCCAGGCAACTCTAGAAATCGCAACTCATTGGTTGGCATGTATTCTAAAGGATCTCCACTCCATTTTATAGTTTGAGAATTATCGAATTTAAGATATCTCAATTTTGTCATCTTTGACAATGCTTGGGCTTTGAGTACTCCATGATCTTTCGTTTTATGAGCATAAAAATCCAACGCGACTATGGCTTTAGTTGCATCAGTTCCCTGGTAACCAAGAACGTACAACAGGTTAGCAAGAATTAGGATGAAAATATACCTTTTTATATTAATATCTACACTAATCAACTTACAGTATCATTCTCCAGTACGTGATAGAGATCCTCCACACGAAACAGTCTACTACGTCGTCCAGGTTCTTCAGGGCATTCGCGGCGAACTATTTCCCTGCCCAGTTCTTTTAGCAAATCATGTATGTACAACCATCCATATTTTGATTTGCTTATGAGGGACTTCTCGACGAGAACATCAAGGTCGATGCGGTATTGACCAAATATTTCTAATAACATCGGATGCATATTCAAACACGCCATATCCAAAAATAACTCTTTTTGCAATTCCTCCAGCCCATCAAAACTTATTTGAAGTACATCCATAATTTCTGGATTAGGAATTGCTTTTAGTTTATCTCTCTCACTTTCCCAGGCATCTATTGGTCTCCCAACTAAGAAGGAACCTAAAACTGTTAGAGCTAAAGGAAGGCCCTGAGCATAATTCACAAAATCCATAGACAGATCCTTGTAATTCTCTGGAGGATGGGTTTTCTTGTCGAAGGCTGACAAACTAAAGAGTTGCAAAGCTTCAGTAGTTCCAAGCTGCTCAACCTTATAGATATCATTCACTTTATGTGTTCTCAACAGATGACTATCTCTGCATGTTATAATCACCCTACTCCCTGGACCAAACCATTTTCGATCCCCTGCTAATGCCATTAGTTGTTTTTCACTGTCCACATCATCAAGGATGATAAAAACCCTTTTATTCTGCAGCATCTTCATTATCATCCCAATTCCCTGGTAATCATTGTATACACGTATTTTCTCTGGCATGATTGTAGAAAGGAGTTCTTCTTGTAAAGAAGCTAGATCACGAGCAGTAGTAGATTTTTCTCTAATACAAGGAATAAAGCTGCTTCCTTCAAATCGACAAGAAATTCTATCATAAATTATTTCGGCCAGAGCGGTTTTACCAACGCCACCCATCCCATGAATTCCTATGAAGCGAACATCATTCGATTCCATATCCATTAAGTTCAACATTTCTTCTACACGGAAGTTAATAGCAACAAGTTTATCGTAATCATGACGTGAGTATCTAGAATTCAACTCATTGGATATACGTCCACAGACTTTTTGTATAATTGTTGATTCGTACCTGTAAATTGATAGAACAATTAATATTGACTAGACCACACGATCAAAACACTTAAATTCATACTTCAATATTTTCCCTCCTGCAACACTCGAGGTGTCAGACCAGATCACAATGTAAACATTTTAAAAATTATAAATGTCATAATTTAAGTAAATAGATAGATGTTAATTGCTTGCTTGGAAAAAGAAAAGAGGAAATGTTACTTGTCATGTATGTGCTCTCCGGCAATATTGCCCACTTTTCTGAAAGCATTTCTCCACATATCAATCTCTTTGATGTCTACATTGGGATCTTTTTCATGTGCGGCGAAAGCTTCTGCAAACGTCCCTCTTTGATTTCTTACGTTAGAAGGATCCACATAGTAGAAAATAGGAATAATTGTGATCAACTTCGTCTTTTCCTCCGAACATTCAACGATCTCGGCAAGTTCCCTGAGGCACCATTTGGAAGAAGCATAATTTGTCGAAAAAATGACGATTGCATATTGTGAATCTTGAATTGCTTTCAGAAGCGCTTGAGGAATGTATTCTCCTCGCTGGAGTGCTTCATCATCTCTAAATACCTGAATGCCTTTCCCTTTTAAATCATGATGTAGATGATCCGTAAAACCCCAGCGAGTGTCTTTGCCATGGAAACTAAGGAAAACATCATATTTGCATCGAGGCGAAGAAGAATGATCTCTTTTTCTTTTCTTACCAACTTCAGAAGTAGATGAAGAGGGTGTTTGAGTGGCCATGAATGCAATGCGAGAGATTTAGAAGCTTAATTGTGGAAGCTGGCCGAATATTGGTAATTTGCGGGCTTAGACAATGAGAAGAACACTGAAGATATCATGAGGTAATCTGTAATCTGTATGTATATGTAATGTATCTACATATAATAGAAGCTATCCATGGAGTACTGGTCGACCTGAGATGGAAAGTTCCAGGTAGACAACATCAACTTTCGGGTATGGAATTTGGCTGAATTTGGCTACCTTTTAGTGTTGCAGAGCTGTTGACTGACTTTGGCTACATTTTCTAGAGGATGATCGAAGAAATTTCAAACGCGTAGGCCAGGCCAATGAATTTACACACCAAGGTTCTGCGCAGCTTCGCTTCTCCTTGACTCAAAAAGAGGATAACGATAGTTTTATTACTATTTTGCCATTCTTTTACTACGTACTCTATAATTTATTTGAAAATTTTATTTTAATCATTAAAAAAATATATAATTTTACTGGTAATCACTTCTTTAATTATTTAATAAATAAAATTAAAAAACATAAAATAGTACTAGTACCAGTCAACTGAGTGGAAAGTTCAAAGAGATGCAAGATGAACCATCGGGTATGGAATGCAAACGCGTATATGTACGTAATTTCCAAGTGGCTTCCACCCGCTTTAGAACTTTTTAACTAAAACACAAATAATCATATATACTGTTAGAGCCGTTGAGCGCGTTGGACAATCAGATGACTTAATTTATTTAGACAGTGAGATGAGATGATATAAAATAAAATGATTTTATATGAGTTAAATAAAACATTATTTTTTAAGATTATTATTGTTTTAAGATTTTAAAAAATTAAATTATTTATCATATTTTATATGAAAATTTAAAAAAATTATAATGATGAGATAAAATAAAATGAGATGGATTGAGAGTGTTTTTATATCCAAATTGAATCTAAAGTTAAGACGAAGTAATTTAAGTGTTTTTTTTTTCTAAGTACTTTTTTAATTTTCTTAAATAATTATTATCATACACGTTTATCAATCTTACATAATATTAATATACGAGTCTCCTCAATTTGTCTCCTCAATTTGTCCACTTCGTGTGCTCTTAGTGCAGATTGTACTTTTTTTTTTTTTTTGCTTTTTATTTCAAACATTTTTAAACATTTTTTAAAAAAAATAAAAAAATACCAATATACTAATAGTACTCACTTCCAAAAAAAAAAAAAAAAAAAATCAATGTATGAGCGATTAAAATGAAGAGACAAATTGAGAAGGTATAATAGCATTATTCTTAATATATATACGGAGTGTGTCTGTCTTCTAAAGAGATCATAGGGATAATCACGCCATTTCATCTGTACATTCTAATTGATAAAATGGAGTGAGCCATTATATATCTTGATATATAGGGGATGGCAGCTTCCCTCATTACTCATTGAAATGATGTTGTGACAGTGCAAGAATACCATATCATGTATATTTCAGAATACCATATCATCTTTTGTCTTGCAAGATACTCTAATCTGTCGAGCACTTGGTTTATCTTTGGTTCTATTTTCTTGACAAAGGGCACTTCAGAGAATTAGAGATGGCTTTTCGTACCTTGCTTGTATCCAACTCAACAGTCAACATCATGTTTTGTAGTAAAGGAATCAAACAAAAAGGGAAAGCAACCAAAGGAAAGACGAATGCAAACAGGTGGAACCATCATTTTCATTTTGTTCTAAAGAAAAATCATCCCAAAAACTCAAAATTGTTGTAGTGCTCAGCCATGTTTTCTTCTTCGTAATGGAAGGAATCAAAGGAAACGAAGCAAATGTGATGAAGAACAGTGGAGAGAATAAGATTTCAAGCCCCCGATGATCTTTTGTTTCGACGCTAAAACGGAAGTGAAGAAATTAATGAGAAATAAATAAAATAAGATCAGGGTGTGTTAGTGGAGGCCAACTCATTCATTCACGTTATTCGCAAATCACGTTACCCAACACAAGAATGTGGCCGACGGTCAACACTCAACGTCATGTGTTCGAGCACAGGAATCAAACAAAAAGGAAAAGCAACCAAAGGAAAGACGACATGCAAACAGGTGGAACGATCGTTCAAGATGCCATCTACCATTCCATGCAATAATGTCGTTTGCTTTTTTAATTCATTCCAAGCTTGACTTCCCATCACGACTTGACGAAGATTAAATTCACACGTCACTGAAGAATGGGAGAGTTCAGCTTTTTGGTTTGTTGGTTGGCTGAGCTGCAAAGGGATAGATGGGCTTACATTCTTTTCTCTTTTTTTTTTTTCTTTCTTTTTGCAATAATACTATATTGATAATATATGATTAGTGATAATTATATAACATCTTATATATTATTATAATATATACTATTATATATAATATTAAAAAAATTAATTTAAATATATAATATAATAAACCGGTCTGATCCTAAAGATCATAGAACTGGAACGGAATTGGTTCTAGCTAATTTTTACATTTTAGAAACCAGTTCCTTCGGTTTGGGCCGTTCTGGTCTTTCGTTTAAAATTTACACCCCTAATTGTTGCCTATATTACTGTATCACTTGGCGTGTCTCTCTTAATTAGCTTCCACTTAGATCTAAATGTTGTGTGAACCATGATCCCAATATTATTGTTGCTTACAATGCTTACATATATAAAATGAAATATATGACTTTAGCCTATCTAGGAGTAGCAGTGTCGCAATGTTGGCCTCAAAAGCCTAAGCTTGTGTATTTTCATCATTTCATTTCTAGCGAACAAGATCTCACCACTAAAAACGCAGTAAAATCATGTCATCCCAAAAATATTTAGTCGCAAAAAATTAATTCCAATCTGATGCTTGTTTTAGTCCTTTTTAGTGATATTGGGTTGCCACTAATTAATACATTACCAAATATGTAATTACTTGCAGAGATATTATATCGTCGCAAACGGATATTATTAAAACAAAAAACAAAAATAACGATGCATTTTGCAGCCTAAATCCTTCCCCTTTCATTCTTTTTCCTCTTATTTCTACTCCCCCCACAACTTATAGCCTCTTCATGTGCAAGAAGATCATACACTTAGATCCTCTTGTGCAATCTTTCCAAAGACACGGCCAGTGTTACATAAAGTTGGTCTTTTAAATTATCCAAAAAATGAAAGTACAAAACTCTCCAATTGCGGCCAAAAGTCAAAGGACTACTGTAACAATCCGCTAGAAATTTAATGATGGAGTTTCTATTGGCTTTAGAAACCTCATGAAAGCCTCCTAAGTTTTCATGAATTGACCAATCACATTGGTTATAGTCTGTCAACATAGTCAGTGTTATAACTCACTATGGTACCAGAAGTGAGATTTTAATTATTTGAAGTAGTTAGAAGTGTCAGAATGTGTTATGATTTGCGCCATTAGACTCAATTGATTGTATAAAACCTCTGACACTTAGAATAAAAAGTTTACTTATTCCTTAATTAACGTCAGAAATGATCAAAAGCAACAAAACTAAAGTGATTACAAATTAAGTTGCCTGAGTGAGAAAAAGAAGTCATGATCAAAGGTTAAAACATAAAGTCACACTTACAGCCTCACTATAAGGAAAGTGACTTTTTCCAGCAATTATTTTTGCTAGGAAAAATCCTATAAATCACCGTCATTAACTTTTCCTAGCAATTTATAAATCGATGCATGTTCGCTAGTATTATCTCTCCACTTTTGATCTACCCCAACGAAAGCCAAAAATTGCTGCTAAAAAAGTTATTTTTTCCTACGATTTTTTTTCGCTGCAAATTTCAAATAAAACGCTGTATCCCATTCAATTTGTCTATTAAATCGCCGAGAAAAATTTTTGCGGCAAATTATAGTCGTCGCAAAAAATTAATAAATCACCGCTAATGATGAAATCTATTCCAACGACCTAATTAAATCGTTGGGAAAACTTTTTTGCGCCGAATATTATTCGCCGCAAATACTATAAAAATCGCCGGTAAAAGTATTTCCAATGAGTTACAATCGCCGGAAATAAGTTTCATATAGGAAAAAATATTTCCAGCAAAGTTTAATCGCCAAAAAAGATATTTCACAAAATAAAATAAAATAAAATAAACCACAAAATTAATCTTGATGAACTATACCCAAGCTATACTTCATATTAGAGACCCTTATATATAATATAGGTATATATAACTGTAAGATATAATTAATATATGAACTAAACCCTAAAGCTAGAAATTTCATGCACCAATAAAAAATTCCCCTTAATGAAAAAAAAAAAAAAAAAAAAATCAAAAATATTAAAATCAGATCTACAAGTGATAGTGAAGAGACAATAAAAGCCTACCAACTTTGAAACTTCTCCTAGCATATATATTCCCTTCAAGTTGGAAATCACGAATCAGCATTTTCCAACCATGTAATCTGAAATATATGTTCAAGAATACTTTCTGTGTACTCGGCTTTTATTTTCTCCAGTTATTACTATATTTTTTTTCCATGGGCTAAATGCTTCTTTCTCACCAATAAAATTTATGTTTGCCAATAAAAAAAATATTATCTTATATAAAAATGAGTTATTTATATGAATATGGGTTTATGGGCTGGTCCAGACTCCAAATGCATATAATTTTCAAGCAGCTTTTAGACCATGAATCAACAAATGAAGCACTGAAAAACTTCCCACCCAAGTTAGCACAAGCAAAGTATAAAATATACCAAAAAGTTCGTGAACTGGTCAGGGTCCAGGCGTGTAGCTGATTCAGCCTGCACATCAGAGAGACCTGCGGGATGAGATAATGAATCATGTAGACCAACCATTCCTAGTGCCAGGGGCTCCTCCCATCTATTAATTGTAGCCTTGATGCCAACCTCATTCATGTGCTCTTCCAAGTAAGAGTAAAATGTATTGTATGGTGCCACCTAAAACATTAGGGTAATGAAAATTATATACAATATTGCTAAATATTAATATAACTTATATACAAAAACACATTATAATACTGCTTAACAAAATGCTTCATAGCATGAAGGAAACTTGTGCCAAGCCTTGTTCATTTTTTTTAACAGTGACTGTTTCAGTTAAAACAAAATTGACACTGAAGCTTTCCAGACAACCTAGTTGTCCAATTCGTCATAAAAATGACAACTTAATGAAGAAAAACTATCCAGAGAACAGAGGACAACGCCAAGATTGTCTATTATCAGAAACACAAAATTACAGTGAGTTAATTATAAATTCAATTATTCAAATCCAAGAATCATCATAGACTAAATGCACAACCACACTTGGGGAACCTTTGCCAATTTCATATTATAATGTCAACACTACATTATAGCCAAGCAGTGCTAACTGGTAACTGCATAGGGGGATTGAAGTAAATAGTTTGAGACACCCACCTGAAGCTTATGGTTATCACCTACAATAAGCGGTTGCTGGTTTACCCCCAGAAAGAACACACATTCTCTGCAGTTTGCAATGCAGATTTGTTTTGCTGCTATAATCACATGAACTCGTTCACAATGCTCAATCCTTACAGCCTGTAAAAGCCCACATCATTTAAGATGCATTCAAGTCAGTTTGCATTCAGATGTTCACCATTCATAATTGATAAGAATTGCAATGAATCATGAATCAAGTTAGCAACCCGTCTTTTGATTTCCAAGTGCTCATTTGACATAAGCATGCATGATATGCAAGCTGCATTAACGTGGTGACAAAATGGGGGCTCAGTAATCACTTAACCAAACAATATCCGCTCGGTAATTGTTTTTGACAAAAATGAAAACATATATCATTTCTCAGAGGAAGCAATGCTGCTTCAACCAAGTATACTAACTGCAGTTAAAGAAAAATTTTAATCTGTTTGTCAACATAATAAAACAATTGATAACTAATGGATAACAGCTGAGAAAACAGCAAACAAAGCTTTCCAATCTCAAACAACTAAGGATAAATGATCACATAATGGATAATTCACTTGTTAGATATGTAAATCGCATCTGACTTCATAACTGATAAAAAAACATTCATCTGACTTCATTGAGTCACTTTAATGTTGAGAATACTTTGATGATTTCAGTGCTGGTGTTTGTTAAAATTCTCTTCATAATATGACCACCTCAGTAGCGAAAGCTAAAGAACAGCCCACCTAACTTATCACATTTTTCTTAGCTGGAAGTTCAGACACCTGAAAGTGATATAAAAAGCCAGATACATGGTATTTACAACCATCAAACGATTCAGTGTATCCAATTCCAGCTAATTACAAGAGCTGACATAGTGACACACAACCTTCTTCCTTCGCAACTACTAAAGTGCCAAAGTGTAGATCTAATGATACCATCGACATTTTTCAGAGGTAATCACTTGATTAAAAAGTGCGCAGATATCAAAGTGTAGGCAATGACACATACTATTTATTGTCTAAACTGTATGCGAGCAAACACAGATATCTGCCGTATACAAACCTTTACAGAAGAACCTTTAAGATCAGATGCTTGCTTTACAAGTGATGATTTGGAGATCCCTTCAATAAAAACTAGGACCCCTAGCACTTGGTGAGGCCTTGATTGACGTTGTGCAGGCATCCGCCATAGAAACATCCTGATCAGAGGCACTAGCTGGGCCATTTTCTTTAAGAGAAGCCCTTTCTGAAATATGTTCCAAAGCAGAAGCTATATTCTGTAGAAGCCAATCGTGAACTTGTGCTGCAGGAACAGGTACAGCAGGCATGTCGGGATCTGAATATGCAAAAAAGGGAGCATGTTGACTCAGCTGAGTTTCTTCAGGTCCCTTATCACCAAATTGAATCAGAAACCCAAGGTGCTCAAATCTATCCATAGTCAAAACCTAAAACAATCGAGTAAATTAGCAAATTATAAGGGGGCCAGAGGAATGCTAACAAACACAGACAAAACAATAGAATGAAAGACAAACATCAATGATAATTAGCAAGTGAAAGCCAAGTTCAATATTTAAATAATTTGGATTTGGTAGTCAAATTAAATGATAACCCTGTAATGCATTTTTTTCAATAACAGAAAAGGTAATGGTTCCATCCACATAAACACAACAAATAAACAATATGTAGCAGGGAATTGGCAAAATAACTGTCATGTCAAAGTACAGCAAAGGAGTGGCCCAGGCACTTCCACTTGATTTTCGTTAAGAGAAAAGTAAACCAACCATTGAGCAAATTCATTATATTCATGTTTATGTCATTGCCAGAAAAACTTGATGGATATAATGAAATGAGAAACTGTACTCCTTATAGCTTCCAACGTTCTCTCCCAGAGATTCTAAGAAGATACCAAATTATTTCTCAAGTGTCCCAATGATGTGTAGAATATTTGATTTTTGGCTTCAAAGCGGTCCCATAAACCGCTTAAGAATTTCAACTCCAATTCCACAACAGAATATGTAATAAAGTACAGAATTGTGTCCAAGCTGAAACTATTATTGAGGAAGAGACAACGGAAAAAAGTAAAATAAAAATACTGGCACTAAATTCTATGTCTATTGAACATAATTTACTATGTATTAAATACAAGGAGAATAAAAAAGTAAAGAAGATGCAAAAGCTCTACCAAACTAAGTTTGCAAAAAGGGCACAGTTTTACAAACCAGAGATTCTTCGCCTTCCCCCCTCCACAGGTTCAGCTAAGAGAGAGAGAATGCTAGCGAAGTGCTTTTGATGGAAGAACAAGAACCAAACCCACAAACGCGCAGCACCAAAGAAGCTATCAGTTAAAATACCTCCAGTTCCTATGTCACCCAACAACGAACACAAACGCGCAGCACCAAACCCACAAGAAATCTGCAGTGGAGAGAGACAGAGAGAGGGTCTACTGTGAAGGTCCTGGGGGTTCAAAGTTAGAGGGTAGCCCGACTGAGAGAGAGAGAGAGAGAGAGGGGGACAAAAAAAAAATCTTCACAACTTCTTACGCACTCCACACTCTATTTTTTTTTTTAATTTTAAAATTTTTTTTTATTAAATATTTTTTATATGAATAATGAATAAAAAATTTGAAATATTTTTAAAAATATAAATTCAAAACAAAAATTTAAAAAAATATTAAAAAGTATGAAATGTGGAGTGTGGATAAATAGTAAGAGGTTGTGTAGCAAAACCGGAGAGAAATACCTAGGAAGATAGCACCGTGCAAGAGAGGAAGAGGGATTGGGGAGCGGCTGGAAGGAAATGAAATTTTGTCAGATTTTTGCGTCGATTTCATATCGCCGCAAAAAATAAAATTTCGCCACCAAATCTGAGAAGCTCACTTCGGCGAATTAGAAAATGTTGATTTTTGGCGACTAAAATTCACCGGAAATAGCCTGCACAATTTTCATAAATTTGGTAAAAAGTTTATCTCCGGCGCTTTTTATTCGCTGAAATGAGTATAAATTGGCCGCATTAGAATTTTACAGCGAATACTTTTCGCCACAAAAAATTAATATGGCAGCAATTTTTAGTTTTCGACGGGGCAAGTCACTACAGTAACAATATCTTTTTGTGAGTAAACAAGTCGCCCGAATAGGTACAAAGTCGCTGCAAATAACTGAACAGTGAATTCAACATCATGATTTCAAATAGAATGCATTGGAATTCAGCAGAGAATTAAAAATCTCCGCAAAGAAGCATTATTTGCAATGATTTTTTTTGCGACAATCTAAAAATCACTGAAAAATGTCTGATTTTTTGTAGTGCCATCTCTTGAATCTTGCTAAAGATACTGTTGGAGTTACATGGAGTCTATCTTCTTCTTTTTTGTTTTTTGTTTTTTGTTTTTGTCTTTTTTCTTCTTTTTTTTTATTATTATAATAGGACTTTCATTCCAGACTTCAAAATAATGAGCTTACAGACTAGATAGATCTAGCCAAATGTACTGAGATAGGAAAGGAGGGCAGATCTCATCCATATTTCCAAGTCTGGTATAGACCATGCATGTTTTGCTAGGAAATGAGCAACCTGATTCCCACTTCTGAGCACGTGTTGAATTTGCTAATCTTCAAATTGATCCAGCAGATTTCGGACTTCCTTCAGTAGGTTACCTTGGATTGAGAGTGAATCCTCATTAGAAGATAGTGCTTCCACTATAAGTAAGCTATCACTTTCTAGCACAATTTTCGTAATACCCAGATGTAAGCTAAATTGCAGACCTCGGAACATGGCTAACAATTCTACTGATTCTAGTTCACTGATCTCCTGCTCAGCCATGCTCACAGCCATTAGTACTTCCCCTTTCTCATCCCTGGGCACAACACCCACCTCAGTTTTTCGAAGATCAAAGAACAGAGCAGCATGTACATTCAGCTGGCAATAACCTGGTGGAGGAACCTGCCAACAACCCACTCTCTTCATAGCAAAGCTTTGGTCTTCAACTTCTGGAAATGCAAGTTTCATGAGACTGATGGCATGGTTTGCAGTTTTTATGGGGTCCAACAGAGAGTGTTAGCCATGTTGGCATGGAGTCTATCTTTTAAGTTGTTAAGAAATTGAAAATATGCAATTCTCCAATTAGGGCTAAAAGCCGACGGGCCACAAACCGCCCAAAATCCAGTAATGAAGCCAACCACCACAGTTGTATGAAACTATGGAAAAATAAGAGAGATAGGAGAATCTAACCACCATTATTAATAATTCTTTGAAGCCCGNAACGTCCATTTCTGCGTTCCTTCCTTTCTTTTTTTTCTTTCTTTTTTCTTCTTTCTCTTCATCATGGAAACCAACAAAAACAAGTCCACTGTAAGTTCGGTCACTCTCAACAATGCATCTCAGTTCATAACTGTGAAGCTTTCCATAGACAACTATTTGCTATGGAAAGCTCAAATCCTCCCACTTCTACGGGGTCATCAACTCTATGGATATATTGATGGCTCCATCCCTATGCCTCCACCCACTGTGAATGGCACGATTAATGCAGATTATTCCAAATGGGTATTGCAAGACCAACTCATTATTGCTACTATTAATTCTTCACTCACAGACACTGTTTTAGCACAAGTGCTCGAATGCACTACTTCTCGTGCGATCTGGGATATGCTTCACAGCCTCTTCTCAGCTCAGTCCTCTGCCCATATCATGCAAACGAAATTTCAGTTAGCCACACTAAGGAAAGTTTCTGAGACTATAAATGAATACTTTCACAAAGCAAAGTCTCTTGCGTCGTCCCTTAGTGCTGCTGGTCAGCCACTTCCCGACTCCGAATTATCATTTATCTTCTAGCTGGGTTAGGATCCGATTATGAGTCACTGGTTACAGCCTTAACTACTCGACCTAAACCCTTAAGTCCCTCTCAAATTTATAGTTACTTACTCAATCACGAATCTAGACTTGCTCACCAAACCAATACTCTTCTCTCAGGCACAACCATCACTGCCCACTCAACCACCTTCAAACCCTCTGCCTCTTCCTTCAATAGAGGTCGTGGGCGTCATTTCCGTGGTCGTGGCGGTGGTGGAGCACGAGGTCCCACCTCAAACTTTGGCTCCAATAATCCTTCTCGACCCATATGTCAAATATGTCACAAAACTGGGCATACGGCTTTACAGTGTTATCATCAATTGGATCAGTCCTATCAAGCTCCCCCTCCTTCATCCCTAATGGCGCATTACACAGCTCTGCCTGCCTCTAGTCCTTCCTACAATCACTGGTTTCCAGATACGGCAGCAACGAACCATTTTACGTCTGATTTCTCAAACCTCAACTTGGATTCCGCTTCATACCACGGCACTGATCAAGTCAGCATTGGGGATGGTTCTTCCCTTCCAATCCAGCACACTGGTACAGCTCAGATTCGGACGACAAATGGCAATTTTCTTCTTTGTAAACTCTTACATGTTCCATTAATTACTCGTAATTTGTTGTCTGTTCGTCAATTCTACTTGGATAATCATGTTTCTTTTGAGTTTAATTCATTTGGTTTCTATGTGAAGGATCTGCATTCTCAGGCGATACTACTTCGGGGACCCGTTAGGAATGGCCTCTATGTTTTGCCCACTGTTGCCGAGTCTTCAACCTCCCAGCCACTTGCTCCCACAGCTTGTATTGGTGAAAGATCTTCCTCACAAATATGGCACTCTCGCCTTGGACATCCTTCACAGAGAACCACTTCGTTTACTATCAACAAGTTCCAGCTTCCAGTTACCTCCAAAGCCGCTCCATCCTTTTGCTCAGCTTGTGCACAAGCAAAGTCCCACGTTCTACCACATCCACCCTCCCCATCACTTTCTCAGAAGCCTTTTGAGTTACTGTTTTTTGATGTATGGGGACCAGCGCCTGTGCTATCCACCTCGAGTCATCGTTTTTATTTACTTATAGTTGATGATTTCACAAAATATATGTGGTTGTTCCCTCTTCACACTAAGTCTGATGTCTCTACCATTTTCTTAGCTTTTTTTCATTATGTAACCAACACTTTTTCATCTAATATCACTTCAATACAATCTGATTGGGGGGGTGAGTTTCGACCACTACAAAAACTACTTCAGTCTCTTGGCATTTCTCATCGTATCACTTGTCCTCACTCACATGCTCAAAATGGCAATGTTGAGCGACGTCACCGTCATGTTGTGGAGACGGGACTCTCACTTTTAGCACATGCCTCAGTCCCATCTACTTATTGGACAGAGGCCTTTCAAACAACTGTGTTCCTTATAAATTGAATGCCAACACCTCTTTTAAAAAATCTTTCTCCATTTCAAGTTCTATTTCATAAAATTCCAGATTATAAATTTTTTCGGACCTTTGGATCTGCTTGCTGGCCTCATCTTAGGCCATTTAATCATCATAAAATGGACCTTAGATCTCACATGTGTGTTTTCATGGGTTACACTTCAGACCACAAGGGGTATAACTGCCTGCACTTACCTTCAGGCCGAACGTATGTGTCCAGAGATGTTAGGTTTGATGAGTCATTCTTCCCATTTGCACAAGTTTCGGGCTCTTCTTCAACAGATGGCCCATCCTCTCCATCACGATCCATCTCTGTGATCCCTCTCCAGCATATATCCGCTGGGCCTTCCGTCCCTCACTCTCGGCCCCTTAGCCCAACTCCTTCACATACTTCCTCGAGCCCATCAGTCCCCGTGTCTCCAGAATCTTCTTCCAGTTCTGCCTCTCCAGTCTCTCCTTCGACTTCGGAAATAAACCCTAGTCTGCCGTCGTCTTCTTTCTCCCCCATTCCATGCCCTATTCCACCTTCATCTCGACCACTTCCTCATCACCCCATGGTGACCCGATCTAAGACAAACACTCAGCGACCCCTTCTTCGGACTGATGGCACCATTCCTTGGCCGAAACCACACTCCTCCATCTCTCTAAACCTTGCCGCTGCAACTTCCGTTCCTGAGGAACCATCCTCATACACAGAGGCATCTCGGTATGCTGAGTGGCGTGATGCGATGGCTTCCAAATTTCAAGCCCTTCTTCAAAATAAAACCTGGCTCCTCATTCCCTCTCCATCTAATCGAATCATTCTAGGGGCTAAGTGGGTGCTTAAGACGAAGCGGCGTGCTGATGGAACCCTAGAACGCCGTAAGGCTCGACTCGTCGCCAAAGGGTTCCATCAGCAGGCTGGTTTGGACTACACCGAGACTTTTGTCCGGTTGTCAAGCCTGCTACAATCCGACTCCTTGTGTCCATAGCTGTGCAAAACAAGTGGCCTCTTCATCAACTTGATGTGCAAAATGCATTCCTACACGGGGACCTGGAGGAGGACGTCTACATACAGCAACCACCAGGTTTTGTCAATTCTGATCTTCCCTCCTATGTTTGTAAATTACAAAAATCAATTTACGGGTTGAAACAAGCTCCCCGAGCTTGGTTTTCTAAACTGAGCACTAAATTGTCCTCGTTAGGGTTTCAGGGGTCTAAATCAGACTCCTCGTTGTTCATTTACTCTAGTTCCTCTGATTGTATCTATGTTCTCATTTATGTCGACGACATTGTTGTAACTGGGTCAAATGCTTCTCTCATTTCTAAGTTTATTACTGCTTTACGTGTGGCATTTCTAGTCAAGGACTTAGGTCATCTCCATTACTTTTTAGGAGTTGAAGTCAGTCGTCAGTCCACTGGTTTATTCAAGAGTCAAACACGTTACATTCATGAACTGTTAAAACGAACCAACATGCATCAATCAAAACCTGTCGCAACACCCATGTCCAACTCAGTCAAATTATCAGCGTTTGATGGTATGACCTTTGAAGATCCACAACTCTATCGCAGTGTTGTGGGCAGTCTTCAATATCTTGCCTTCACGCGACCTGATATTTCATTCGCTGTTAACCGTGTCTGTCAATTTATGCATTCTCCCCGTATTCCTCATTGGCAGGCAGTCAAACGCATCTTGCGTTATTTGCGTCTCACTGCCCATTATGGTCTATATTTCTCATCTACTTCAACATTTAATCTTAATGCCTTTTCTGATGCTGACTAGGCCGGTTGCCCGGATGACCGGAAATCAACTGGAGGCTTCTGTGTTTATTTTGGTTCGCACTTAATTTCCTGGGGATCCAAGAAACAGCCCACCATTGACCACTCCTCTACAGAAGCTGAGTACAAGGCTGTGGCAAACACAGCTTGTGAGGTAATCTGGTTACAGTCCTTGTTAAAGGAACTTGGGATTTTTCTATCCCAATCACCTACTCTTTGGTGTGATAACATTGGGGCAACGTACTTATCGGTTAATCCAGTCTTGCACTCAAGAACTAAACATGTGGAGCTAGACTATCACTTTGTAAGGGAGCGTGTTGCTGCTAAGATGCTACAAGTATCATTCATATCAAGTGAGGATCAACTTGCGGACATTCTCACCAAACCTTTATCTGCTACAAGATTTTCTTCTCTCCATTCAAGCCTCACAATTCAACCTGTGCCGCTTGAATCGAGGGGGGATATTAAGGCACGTGATACACACACAAGTGCCTCTGGATGTCTCTCTCAACAACCTGCCTCAAGCGCATGACCAAGCTACGGACCTCTACACAGCCGCATAATGGATTCTGTTGTGCCCAAAATATCTTCTCCTTTTTCACTTTCTGTTATCGATGAAAGCCTCTGATTGGCTATTGAACTCTATAAATGTATTGTGATACTGTTCATTTGTAAGTAAGGAAGATTAATAGAAAACAGAGCTTCTTCATTTTCATTCCTGTTTCATTTTAGCATTTTATCAAACACTGCTTGTGTCTCTTCAGCATGGAGTCTATCTTTTAAGTTGTTAAGAAATTGAAAATATGCAATTCTCCAATTAGGGCTAAAAGCCAACGGGCCACAAACAGCCCAAAATCCAGTAATGAAGCCAACCACCACAGTTGTATGAAACAATGGAAAAATAAGAGAGATAGGAGAATCTAACCACCATTATTAATAATTCTTTGAAGCCCGGCTGATCATCTTTCAATGGTTGACTTTTCGAATGAATGAATTGTAATATTTTGAAGGGAAAAAAAAAATTCTCCGAGTTGTTTACTAAATTGAAGATCTAAAGGAATAGAGAAATAAATATATAAAGTGAGCTCCACAACATATATTTATTGTTGCCCATATTGCTAGATCACTAGGTGTGTCTCTCTTAATTATCTTCCATTTAGGTCTAAATGTTGTGTGAACCATGATCCCAATATTATTGTTGCTTATATATATAAAATGATATATATGACTTTAGCCTATCTACGATTAGCAATGTCACAAGGTTGGCCGCAAAAGCCTTATCTTGTGTATTTTCATCATTTCATTTCTAGCAAACAAGATCTCACCACTAAAAACGGGGTAAAATCATGTCATCCCAACAAATTTTAGTCGCAAAAAATTAATTCCGATCTGTTGCTTGTTTTAGCCTTTTTTAGTGATATTAGGTTGCCACTAATTAATACATTACCAAATATGTAACTACTTGCAAAGACATTATATCGTCGCAAACNTTAAAAATCATGTCATCCCAACAAATTTTAGTCGCAAAAAATTAATTCCGATCTGATGCTTGTTTTAGTCTTTTTTAGTGATATTAGGTTGCCACCAATTAATACATTACCAAATATGTAACTACTTGCAAAAACATTATATCGTCGCAAATGGATATTATTTAAAAAAACAAACAAACAAAACGATGCATTTTGTAGCCTAAACCCTTCCCCCTTCATTCTTTTCCCTCTTATTTCTTCTACCCCCACAACTTACAGTCTCTTCTTGTGCAACAAGATCACACACTTAGATCCTCTTGTGCAATCTTTCCAAAGACACGGGTAGTGTTACATAGAGTTGGTCTTTTAAATTATCCAAAAAATGGAAGTACAAAACTCTCTAATTACGGCAAAAAGTCAAAAGGACCACAAACTCCCCAAAAACCAGTAATGAAGCCAAATACTACCTTAATACAAAACCTGCATGGAATTGTATGTTCATATCTTTCTCATCCTCAATTCCCTTATGATATGTGTTATCCGTAGTAATATGGCCAGAGTCAGGCAGTGGTGCACCACAAAGTCTAGGATTGCCCTCATATGCAGACGCATCAAAACTTTGGAGTTGAGTTCCTGTTGGTATTTGTCCATGCAGTAAAACATACTGAAATATTTGAACCTTTTTCCTTGACCTCCAGTCTTGCTTAAATAATTCATTTTCAATAATCCTGAAACAGAAAAAACAATAACAGCCTTAGTCTTCATTGAAAGCCATAATATTATTTGTGAACTTCGAACTATTACTTACTCTAGATGGACTGGAGATATGAATAATGACAGATTCAATAGTTGCAAATATATTCAAACATGATTCAACATATCAAAAAGTGATCATCACAAACATAGGAATAGGTTGCAGCTCTTATGAATAATAACATACCCCTGGTTGCATATCCCAGGAGAAGGCATCTTTTAAAAAACTAATGAAAAACAAAAAAGAGGACACCTCACAATAGACCGCAAAAGTTTTAAATTTTCCAACTGAATCACAAGTTTGTGAAGGCAGGGGTAAATGGTAAACATCACTAGCTGAGCAGTCATTAGATTCTCACCTTTCCATGGTTACCTTTACTTGTTGCAACTAAAGGGAGTTCTGCAACTTCTCGACCAAAAACTCGAAGAATTCCAGCCGATACGATGAATGAGCTGCAGTGTCAGCAAAAAAGACCGTTATCATATCTTCAAGAAAGATAACATATAAGGTTAGACCATAGAGAAGACTAGCTCTTACTTGACCATCCAGTACATTCCCTAAATTCTTGGCCCCTTATGTTCCTTCTGAGAGAGAGAGAGAGAGAGAGAGAGAGGGGCGTTTAAGTGGATATGGAAAAGAATGGAAAAAGGCGACTAAACATGGGCTCTAACAGCACAGTATCAATAATGAAAAGATCTTAATTACTCACCCATAAACCATAACTGGAATAAGGTCCTGTCCACTAATTGAATCTATTATAGGGGCAAAGCAATCCTGAAATACAAAGACAATCATCTCAAACTAAATATAGCACAGCTTTCCACTCATTTTCAAGCATACGAAGATCTTCACTTGTCACCCCCACGTGCAAGCATTACAGATGTGATTTCTAAAAGCATAAAGCAATTACGAAGGCTAAAGGTAAAGAAAAGAATCAGTATATATCTCGAGAGTTGAGTCCAAGCGTGAGATGGGATGACTTCACCATAACAGTAGCAAATCACTCAATTTTAGCCGCTGAGCAACATCACACTTGATATGGGAAATGCATAAGGAAGTGCAGTTTGAGAGAATACCATTAACTGATATTTTTTTTGTAAGTATTAACCAATAAATTAACTGCTGCAAAACCTAAATACATTAAAAATTCAATCTGATCATTAATCTTAATAAAGAAAGCACGCACATTAACAGAAATATATTAGAAGTGAGAAATATTATGTTAGAGAGAGAGAAAGAGAGCTTGGTATATCCTTTTGCAGATTTAATTGGCTTCTAACTCTTTAAGACCATAAAAGCTTTTGATCAAAGACAAAATTTTTGTACCAGTAAGTCTACTTGTACAAGAAACACACAATGGGGCCATAGAATCTGAAACAACAAACAAAAACTTCATATGCTTAAGTATATTTGAGCTAAACAGAGGAAGCGAAAAAAATCAATCGCTACTTGTACTTACCAAATTCTTCCTTCAATTTCTTTACGAGATTGTGAGATCGTGGTTTCTATGAAGGTTTTTCTACCTCTTGACGTGGCCTAAAACAAGGGAATGGTGGAGAGGATGAGAGCTGTTTGCTGTTTGAGGTTGAGTTAAAGAGATGAGAGAAAGGCAAACTAAGGGGCTAGAACTTGCTAAATTGGAATCAGATCAGCTAAAGTTGCTAAATTTTCTGCACTAGCTTGTACAGCCAATAAGTTAGTTGTATACCTGTTTCAAAATGCAGGGGATGTTCTCAGCAGAGGAGTGTGGTGATTATTGTGGTTTTCGAAGAAGAGGAAGGAGTTGGGACAGAAAATGAAATGGGAGGTGGTATAAATAGAAGAAAGAATGTGGGATGGACGGTGGAGATTTACAGATATAAAGTAGCCAACTTTAGAAACGAGAACTTTTGAGACCCACATAAAACAAAGAAAAACAAAACAAAAAAATGACCCACATGGAGAATCATCCAAAAGCATTTCTCATCTTAATAAAATGCAATTTGTTCAACAGAAAAAGGAATGGAAAGGAAAGTCTTCCTTTTAAATTTTCCCTAGACATGGGTGCATAGGGGTAACCTCTTTATATACATATATATATATATATATATAGGTAATCAGTTTTAATTTACATTTGACACATTTCAGCCAAAGATGCCCTCCTGTACATTAGCATGTTATCATTCCAAATACAAAGTTCAAGCTAGCATGGCTACCACATCATTGATAACAAATATACATTTGCAGGGATGATGGAAAGGAAGGGAAAAGAAAGACATAACAAGAGAGTAAAGTGAGGCCTAGAAAGAAGGGCAGGAAAAGTGCCAAAATAGAGAGTACCAATCTATATATATAGAATCAATGCTTTTGAGGATGAAGCTATAAATTATGCCAAAATGGGGGTGAGTGCATGATCACTCTCTCTTTGGTAAGTTTGAAATCCGCCTTAATTCCCTAGATAAGAGAAAAAAAAAATCTAGTACTAAAATATGAGTACTACATGTTGTGCCAAGAAATTTTATCATTTCTTGAATTAGATTGAATTGATCAGACTAAAATTTTTAAGAAGCTTAGTGTGCAAATTAAAGAGATAAATACACAACCTGAATTTTACATAATTTATTAGTACTTCTGGTGTGAATCTCTTAAATAGTATTAAATGCTTATAATCATAAGCCTTATCTATACAATTATGCAAAATAGATACACAAATAATGTTGATGATGAGGCATTCATAACTTCACACACACAGACATGAAAATGATTAGATATTGTATGCCTCCAGCTTAGAGCAGATAGATTGATTAGGTTCTTTAGCTCATGATACATGCATGCATAAAAAATGCGTAGAACTCATCTTGGAGAACTATATGATCATGAGGTAATAAATGCTAATTAATGTACTCTCATTCTTTACAGCAAGCTGCCTAGCTATAATTATATATATATATATCATGCACATATATATATGCTCTCTTTTAATATATTTTTTGGAAATATATGTTTTTATTTTTATCATAAACAGATGGTCATATATATATTTGCAGGTGCTCCAAATTCTTCTAAAAATTTAAAAAAAAAAGAAGAAGAAAAACAAAAGATTAAATGGGCAAAAATGATCTGATTTCCCATAACTTTTGGGGGATAATTAATGCAAGCTGCTGTTAAATTAAAACATATAAATCCCTATTGATCTAATACCCAACGCCAAAATCTAATTAAAACATATAAATCCCTATTCCACGACAATATGCAATTTTTCAAACCCAATAAGCTAAACTAAAGAAAACCTGAATAGGACAATTGTAAAGTAAAATATTCTCAAACCCAAAAAAAATCCATAAGCAAACAAAACCCTAGAGCAACCAGTATAACACCAACATCATTCACACAAAAATTGAAATAAAATCCTAACTTCATGTTCATAACCCAAATCCATTAACGTAGCAATCCAGTTCTAATTACCTCCTTTACAAAGCACCTCACAACTCTAAGCCACCAACACAGACAACAAACACACACAATAATCTTGTTTATTACGCACTCTTGCAGAACAAAATAGAGAGATGAGAGAGAGAGAGAGAGAGAGAGAGAGAGAGAGAGAGAGAGAGGGTGGAGGAGGGATGACCTACCGACGAGGATGAAGAGCATGGTGGTTGTGGTGGCGGAGCAGAACCACTCCAGCCCGTCGGCGTTGTGTATTCACACCAAGACTTTAGAGGCTCCATGGCGCCGAGCACAGAGGAAAGATGTAGCAGAGAGAGAAACAGAGAGAGGGAAAGGCACAGGAAAGATGCGGACATCGTGAGTGAGCAAGAGAGAGAGAGAGAGAGAGAGAGACCTGAGAAGAGGACAGAGAGTGGAAGAGAGCCGTCGGGGGGTGGGCTCGCGAAACAGGGGAAATGAGAGAAAGGGAGATATCGGGTAGAGGTGAGGGAAAAACGAAGGAGACTGAGCCTAGATTTTCCTTTTAATTTTGAATACTACATTTTACGGCGATCTAATGTCGCTGTAAAGAAATAGAATTCCAGGCTTCACTTTTTGCGGCCATATAAATCGCTGCAAAAGGCCTTTTTCACAATTCCATCAAACAACGAATCATCGCAACAAGTTTTTTTAATATTGCAGTGAATTTTTTTGTCACAAAAATAAAAAGTCACTGTAAAAGACTAATTTAGAATTTGCGGCGAATTTTCCAGTTACAAAAAATAAAAAATAGCCGCAAAAGACCAGTTTCAAAATTTGATATAAAAAGATCATGACGATGTAAAAACCACTGCAATTAAAGATTTTTTGTGGCGATTTTATTTTCAACAAACATAAAATCATTGCAGAAAGCCTTATTTCTTGTAGTGACTCTCTCTCTCTCTCTCTCTCTCTCTCTCTCTCTCTCAACAGACCAAGCCACTAAATACTCCTACACAAATGACCTTGACTGCCCAGCCCCATTACATCGCCACCCTGCACCATGACCCACACTATCTAGCCAGCAACCGTGGCCAAACACCATAGAAATTGCCACAACCCTGCACTCTGAACCACCATGGAAACAACCGATGGAAAGGGTCTGTCTTGCTACCCCTGAAACAAAGCAATCCTACGCATAACCCAATCGCCGTTGCTCCCTTGAACTGCCACACGTAGAGGCCAGCAACCATGGATGAAGAACATTGACCAGCCCCACTAATGCTTTACCCAAGTCCTTATTGCACAACCACCCAACCTCGTGTACGTACAACTCAACAATAAGAGGAAGAGAAACCGGCCACTATGACCTTCACTCCCATGTTTCAAGATATGAGAGCGAAACGTGGGTCGCAGAGGAATGAGGAATGTGAAAATGGGGTGCAAAAATCAGTTTAGGGTTGATGAATGGAACCTAATCAGTCCTTCTAATCATATTTGGGAATGGACACAGCGAACCCGTTCGAACGAATCATTGAACGTGAACTAAACGTTCGAGCGTCTACTAATATGAAATCGTTCGATCCTATCATGGTTTGTTAAGGAAGTAGATGTTCAAGGTGATTGTTGAATTTACTTTTGTGATAATCTAAATCTTTATGGCCGGTTTCTTACCTTATCTTCCAATCATTAATTGGATCCATCACTTTTTCTTTTGGAATGGTGGCTTGATTTCTTGTTGAAAACGTCATTCTAGAGAGTTGACTTGACTCTGGCTCAACCCTGGCTCGAGCAAATTTCATTCGCTCGACATTCACTTGATAGCCCACTCGAGTTAATCTCAGACAGATTGTTTACTCGACATTTGCTCAACAGTCAGTTTGAGCGAACCCTACACAAATTGTTAGCTCGATACCTCGCTCGAGCAAATGTCCGAAAAATCTAGTACCTACGCCATTTCGTATATAAACATAATTTTTGTACAGGAACTGCATGACGTTGCGGCCAAAACAGAGAGAAAAGAGAGAATTTTTTTGTGAGATTTTAACCCCCTTAAGACTGGTTAGACTTCCTCAACTGGCTTGGGCTTGGATGTTACACCTGCTGAATTGAATCTTCATTTCACGTCATGCCGCACTTCCATGTCAAGTATTCTCCCATGTTTTGGCAAGAGCAAAACGTTCCCTGATCACTTCCATGCACATAACATTTAATTATATTTTTCATATTTGAAAATTGAAACAGATAGAAGCAGAAATGACTAAATTGCATGTCTTATAGATATCGGAGTCTGAGATGAAGTACAGATAAACAATACAAGAAATATAAGCTATTATGGTGATTTATTGTTTGTCGAAAATAATTTCACTGCAATAAGTCATTATTCTCGACGATTTCTTGGTCGACACAACTTCCAAACTACGTGTGTTTAGTTCTACTTTTTGCAGCGATTTTAACTACACTTGCGGCGTACAAAAAGCCCAGAATAATCTTCTAGCTTTTGCAGCGCTTTTAATCACAATTGTGGCATTAAAAAGCGTCGGAAAAGGTGAAAATCTTGTTGCGATGGACAATTTCGATGTTATTGTTTGTGTATGTCTAATGTAACTGTGGAATTCTTATACTTTATTTTAAAATCAATACAAACAATACTATGTTAGACTGACTAATAAACAAATGGTGTTGATTTTGGAACCGAAAGCATGGGGGAATTCAAAGCAAATCTTCGGTAACAGAATAGTGGTGGCTTGAAACTGTCATTGACCTATTATTACAATACTGTATGTTTGGTTCAGGCCCATGGCCTCAATGGAGGAGAAAAACAGGGTAATTTGTCAACTGATCTTCTTCCTTTATGCCTTGAATGAATGTGCTTGGGATGCATTTGCAGAGCTTGACATTCAAAGCAACTTCTTTTTCTTAGTTTTCATTTATAGGTCTGGAATCAATGTTTTTCTCAAGGTGGATTTGATTTTATGCTATTAAAAGTGTCAACTTTGTGATGATCAGGTTCTATTCTCTTGAACCTTTGAGAAACACTGCTATAAAACAGTTATAAACTAATGTCACTTGATGTGTTGAAGTCAATTCAGATATTTCATCGATATAAAACTGAAAGAATCGCTAAGGAAGATGAAATGATCAAAGGGAAAAAAGATATTTAGTAGAACTTCCCCAAAGTTAAAAATCTTAGTTTAAGCTCTCTCTTTCTTTCTTACACTTAAAAGTCTAATATCCAACCGAAATATACATATTGTTAAGCATCACAGGTTTGAAACATTCTATTTATGTCTTTTCTGTTGATGTCTGTTAGGAGGAGCCTATTTTTAATGTTTTTAGTCAAACTCGTTCTACATGCATGATCTAGCTAGCTGGCATTCAAATCCAAGGAGTACTTGGATTATAAATTTAATGTTAAAACCAATGATCTTCTTTTTGTTTTTTCTCAGCCAATGATCTTCTATTTGATTTTTCAAATAATATATAACAGTGAATTATATTAAAATATTTTGAGTAGTACATGAATTACATACCTAAAGCAAAACTTTTGCATTGAGATATATTTGATTATTTTCTCCCACTGACTTTTCTTGGTAACGAACTTGTATTGAGGCGCTACCATGTATTTGAAATAGACAAGTTTTTGCTTTATTAGCCGTTTAATAGTGTATTTTTTGGACTTTCCTTGCCAGTGCACTTTGAAATGGCGACCTACGCGCCAAACATTCGCCGTTATATATCTTAAAGCTTAAATAAAAGAGAAATAGGTTGATTCAATGGCGAATGTTTTGAATCGGATTCATATAATAAAAATGATAATTAACACACAATACTTTTCATAACAATTTACACAAATATGTTTTAAAATGATGGGTATTTTTATAAATTATCTCGTAAAAGTATCATCACATAAAAGAAATACTATTTTACAAAAAATCCTTAATACTATTTTACAAAAAATCATTACATTTTTAGATTTCTTTTCAAAACAAACATCCATATTTTCAAATCAACCTTCTTTGGTTTTCTTTTTATGTAAAGTCTAATATAAGAATTCCGCTTACTTGAAATTTTTAACTTTTCAGAAATTCTCTACTACAATACTGGACAATTATCAATCGTCACTTATAAAAATTCATGTAACTTAAATAAATTTCCAATGAACAAATATCTCATATTTATACTTGAAATTCCTATTTCAATTCCTAAAATTAACTTCACTCTAAAATAGCATCACTTTCTAAATTCATCAATACCCACTTAAACGAATTCGTACTAAAGAAAATAATCAAATAATTTTTATGATTAATAAGGAATTCAATAAATACTGATATTTTAAAATATCTAAAATACTAACAACGTATTATATATTAATAGAATACTTTGGCTACTATAAATTCCCATAAAAATCAGTCATGGACAGTTCCCATAAACCCATTAACTAATTAATCGCCCGAAACAATATTCTGGAAACATCGTACTAAAGGCAAAAACGGACAGGGAGATCACCGTGAGGCAGCGAGGCTTGAGACGGTCCGGGGGCTCTGCAGAATCGGCGGCGCTGTGTAGTCTTGCCGCGGCTGGTGGCACTGAAGAGGAGTTGAGGAGTGGCTACAAGGGGTGGCTGGGTTGTGGCTCAACGTGGAGGGAGCAGGTGCTCTGTTTTCGGGAGCCAAAACAGAGACTTGTTTGAACTGAGCGACAGTGGCTTGGGTGGCTTTCGGCGTGTTAGGTGCTGGTGGTTGGCACGGTGATGCTTGGGCTGGAGGGATCACACGGGTTGTGCTTCCGTGGAGGAGCGGACGCACGGAAGTTTGTTTTTCTTCCTCTCGGTTTGCTCGTGGCAGGCGGTCAGTGGGGGTGCAGTTGCTAGGGTCGGTGGTTTTCTTGAGGAGGGGGTGGTGGCGCACGGCCAGGTGGGCTTCCCTGTGATGGTGGGGCTTGGCAGTACTACACTTCGGTGGCACCAGCTTACGGTGGAGGGAGAGGAGAGGTGCCAGTGAGTGGTGACCTTGCCGAGACTATGGATGCGGAAAGACTGTGTCGCGGCTACGGGGTTTTTCGTGGAATGAAGAGGAGATGCAGTGGCTCACTGTGGTGGTTTACGGTGGTGGTGGTTGGCGACGCACGACGTGGAGAGGCCGTGTGCTCGTGGTTGGCCGTTTAGGAGTGTAGAAGCGGTGGAAAGGTGGTGTAGCGGCAAAGCCGTATGTTCTAGTAATATACACAAAGCATTCAAGTGAAATGTTTTAGAATAATGCTGAAAGTCCTCAACGGTCGATTTAACAAATTGTTTCATCGAAAGAGAAAGAAAACAAACAACTGAGCGGTGGAAAACTGGAAAGGAGGGAACGGCGTGGTATGCACCTGGAAAAGGAGGAAAAGTAATCATGTATGTTTGTGGGTAGCATTGGTGAGGGGGCTAGCTCATGGGAATGTAGAAAAGAAAAAGGGATCAGGAGGTGCATGAGGAGGAAGAAGTTGGCTGAGCGAGAGGTCTACCGAATGAATCTTGATGTAAATCAAAAGAAATTTAAAAACGACTAGGCGTTGGACACTGGTGTTACATGGAACCAAATGAAGCTAATTTCCCCCATCAATCAATTCTTTTCGGCCAATTATATATCTTTTATGAAAAATTGATCTACTCATCATCCTCATACCACACACCATACATAGGTTTTTAATTTTTTTCTCTTGTCAAATATGTAGTGTATGAATAATGAATAGAAAAATTCAATTAATTTGCTAATGTTGTCCAGGAATATAAACTATGCAACTCTCCTATATATTACTATTAAAAATAAAGGAATAAATACTTCCAAAAATCCTGTAATGAAGCCAAGTACCGTGCTAATATGAAGCCATCGGACTCCAAGTCCGTCTTTGTCCTTTTGAATGTCGTTGTTGTTACTACTAATAGAGGCACACTCATGGGAAAGAGGGGTGCCACAAAGTTGAGGATTGCCTTCATATGTAGAGGCGTCAAAGCTCTGGAGTTGAGGTGCCTAAAGGTATAGCTCCATGGAGATACTAACGTTGGCAATGCACAAATTTCTTTTGAGAATTCACCTGAAATCAGATTATCCATTTAGTTTAAACGAAAGAGCCTGTGATACGATTGAAGTTGAGACCCTAGACTTGTAAGTTCTTAAGCTTAGATAGCCATGTGGGTATTTGACCAGTCAACTTACAATGAGTAAGTCCCAAATATTCGAAATTTTTGAATCCATCGAAACCAACTATGCAGTTATCTGTTGGAATGGCCTCGTGCAGTATCTGTTGAGAGTCTTGCAATTTGCCACAATCTTAATTGCTCCTATGATGTTGGTTAGCGTGTTGTAACGAGTGTGAGGAAAATTAGAAACTTCAATTGAACAATCTCTGGTTGAATTTGTCCTTCGAGTTTGTTACTAGCAACTCATTTTTCCAAAGATCGAGTATAGTAAGTTGATGAAGCATAGAGAAGTTTAGGGTGGAGATATCTCCTCCAAAGAAATTGTGGCGTAAATTCAAGGTCACGAGATTTGTGCAATTCATTAAAGATGGAGGCAAAGCATGCACCCATTAAGAAGTTTGTATTGGGAGTAGATGCTTCAATTCGGAGAGCTTTCCCATATCCATTGGCAGCTTTCCACTCAATTCATTGTCATATAACTCAAGGTTGGGGAGTTTGGTAAGGTTCACAATGCTATTGCTGATGGATCCTGACATTGAGCTTGGTCAAGACTCAAATTCTAAGCTTGTTGGAGAAGCCAAGATTGGATCAACCTATTGAAGTCATTGCTAGAAAGGTCAAGTATTTGAATCGATGCAGGCAACCCATTTGATGAATGTTGAGAAATAGCAAAGCAGCATGAAGACAATTCATTTGTTGAAATGCCTCAATGGGCGTGAACTATTTCATCAAGGTATTACAAAGCATTTCTTTTCACAATCGCAGCACTTAGTGCTTGTACAGTATTTATAGGCAGTAGAGAACCAATCAAATCTTTACAGAATATTTCTAGAAGATTCTATAGTCCTATTGTCTGTAGCATAGGAGGTGGCCTCACACGGATTTATCTTTCTGTTGAGAGGCATTCCGTTGGAGATTCTGTTATGGCTACATTGGCAGCAGGTGCAGGCTGTGAGCTGGTATACTGAGGTGAAGAATAGTCAGTTGTGCTAACATCCCCCTGCGATTCAAGCGGCACTTCCTTGATAGTGAGGCTTGATCGTAGAAGAGAAAAGCGAGCTGAGGAGAGCGGCTTTGTAAGGATATCAGCAATTTGGTCTTTGCTTTGGAGAAACTTGACAGCAAGTGATTTAGCAGCAACACGGTCACGGACAAAGTGATAGTCCAAATCAACATGTTTAATTCGTGAGTGCATAACAGGATTAACAGACAAGTAAGTAGCACCAAGGTTGTCACAAAATAGAGTAGGAATATCAGAAATAATAATGCCTAATTCAGTTAATAAAGATTGTAACCATATAATTTCACAAGTCGTGTTTGCCACAGACTTGTACTCAGCCTCAGTTGAGGACCTTGCAACAGTGGGTTGTTTCTTGGAACCCCAAGAAATTAAGTGTGAACCAAAATAGATGCAGAAGCCCCCAGTAGATTTACGATCATCAGGGCAACCAGCCCAATCCGCATCAGAAAATGCAGTTATTTTAAAGGAAGAAATAGGGGAAAGAAATAAACCAAAGGAAGAGGTGAGACAAAGATAACGAAGAATACGTTTAACAGCCTGCCAATGAGTGAGACGAGGACAATGCATGTATTGACACACTCTGTTAACTGCAAATGAAATGTCAGGTCTAGTAAAAGAAAGATATTGAAGGCTTCCAACTATACTTCAATAAAGTTGTGGATCCTCAAAAGAGGGTCCATCAATAGCAGAGAGTTTAGTGGATGAAGCCATTGGAGTATTGACTGTTTTGGACTGATGCATATTAGTGCGATGAAGAAGGTTAGAGACATAACGATGCTGAGAGAGGAATAAACCAGAAGAAGTTCTACAAACTTGAATACCCAGAAAATAATGTAACATGCCCAGATCTTTAACAGGAAAGGATTGACTCAAAGCAACAATAAATTCATTAATCAGAGAAGAATTAGAAGCAGTGACAACAATATCATCTACATAGACTAAAACATAAATGGAGACAGAGGCATTGGAAAGAATAAACAGAGAAGAATCCGAAGTGGAGGCATGAAATCCAAGATCTAACAAACGCGAACTCAACTTAGCAAACCAAGCCCTAGGAGCTTGTTTCAAGCCATAGATTGATTTTCGAAGCTTACAAATAAAATGAGGATAGTCAGGATTTACAAACCCAGTCGGCTGATGCATGAAAACATTCTCCTCGAGGTCCCCATGTAAGAACGCGTTCTGCACATCCAGTTGATGAAGAGGCCATTTCCAAGTTACTGCAAGAGAGAGAATTAAATGAATAGTAACCGGCTTAACTACCGGGCTAAATGTCTCAGAGTAATCGAAGCCGACTTGCTGGTGGAACCCTTTAGCAACAAGTCGAGCTTTTCGACGTTCTAGGGTTCCATCAGCATGTCTTTTAGTTTTAAGAACCCATTTGGAACCAAGAATATTGAGATTGGAAGAGGGGGGAACCAAATCCCAGGTGTGATTCCGTAAGAGAGCTTCGAATTCAGTGTCCATGGCATCACGCCAAGCCGGATATTGAGAAGCAACTGTATAAGACGATGGTTCCTCAGGAATGGAGGTCGATTCGGTGAGAGAAGCAGATGGTTTAGGAAGAGGCCAAGGCAAGGTACCATCTGTTCGGTTAAGGGGACGAGAATGATGCGTCTTTGATCTTGTAGGCATCGGATGAGAGGAAGGTGTAGGCTGTGATGGAGGAAGATAAGGGTTTGAGAGGGACGGCGCATGAGATAAGGATGAAGAAGTGAAACTCGATGGAGTGATATCGGGTAGGGTTGAGGGAGATGGGCTAATATGGGCCGAAGAAATAAGAGGGGAGTGGACTGAAGAGGAGGTAGACGAGTGAGCTGGAGAGAGAGGAGGGCTAACAGGTGAGGAAGACTGGATGATGGGCTTAGGAGAAGCACTGGGCTCAGGAGAAACGGGCCGAGAGGAGAAATTAAACAAAGGAAGTTGTAGGGAGCTGGGCTGAGATGAAGAGGAAGAACCGGGTAAGTGAGAAGTGGAAGTAGCGAAAGGAAATAGATGTTCAGCAAAACGCACATTCCTTGAAACGTAAATTCTCCCCGTAGGAATGTGTAAACAATTATAACCTTTATGATTTAAACTGTATCCAATAAAAACACAGAGTTGAGAACGCATGTCCATTTTATAACGATTAAAAGGCCTAAGATTAGGCCAACAAGCACATCCAAAAATTCTTAAAAACTTATAATCAGGTTTTTGATGAAACAAAGCTTGAAAAGGAGAAATATTATTTAAAATAGGAGTAGGCATCCTATTAATAAGAAAAGTAGCCGTTTGAAATGCCTCGGCCCAAAACTTGGATGGAGTCGAGGATTGAGCTAAAAGAGATAGCCCAGTTTCTACAATGTGACGGTGACGTCTCTCTATACTTCCATTTTGAGCGTGAGAGTAAGGACAAGTAATGCGATGAGAAATACCAAAATGGAGAAGAAGAGAAGAAAAAGGGCGAAATTCCCCACCCCAATCTGTTTGTACAGCAATAATATTTTTAGAGAAAGTATTTTGCACAAATTTAATAAAGGCTAAGAAAATAGTAGAGACTTCAGATTTAGCATGTAAAGGAAAACACCAAATATATTTAGTAAAATCATCCACAATGGAAAAGTAAAATTTATAACCACTAGAGGAGAGCACAGGCGCCGGTCCCCAAACATCTAAAAATAAAAGTTGAAAAGCATGAGTTGATCTAGAAGGAGAAAGAGGATGAGGAAGAGTGTGAGATTTTGCTTGAAGACAAGCACTACAAATAGGAAACGGAGACATAGAAGTAGTGGGTAGATTGTGCTGGCGAATGGTAAAAGCTGTGATATGGGAAGACGGGTGTCCTAAGCGAGAATGCCAAATTTCGGGAGTTGTTCTTTCACCAATGAGAGCTTGATGTTGTATGGAACCAGTAGATCCGGAAATGAACTCTGCATGTGGTGGAAGCACGTACAAGCCGTTCTTAACGGGGCCCTCAAGAAGTACTTCCTGGGTATGCAAATCCTTCACAAGAAAACCAGAAGAATTAAACTCAAAGAAAGCAGAATTATCAAGACAAAATTGCCTAACCGACAACAAATTTTTTGAAATGGAAGGAACATGAATTAAGTGTCGGAGAAGATATTTGCCAGTGGGTGTCGGAAGGAGACCAGTGCCGGTGTTCTGTATGGGAAGCGAGGATCCATCACCAATGGAGACTTGATCAGGTCCAGCATACGGTGTTGATCCTAAATTCAAATTAGAGAAATCAGACGTAAAATGATTGGTAGCAGCAGAGTCAGGAAACCATAAATTGGATGACGAGTGAGACCCAGGAGCAGCAGTATAGTGAGCTGTAAGAGATGATGGTGCGGATGGTTGATAATTGTGAGTGAAGCGATGATAGCATTGAAACACTGAGTGACCAACACGACTACAAATTTGACAAGTGGGTTTGTGTGAAGTCTGAGAAGAAAAGAAATTAGGAGGTCCCGAAGGTGAGTTACGGGCACCACCTCGACCACGGCGATAGCCACGACCACGACCCTGATTTGAAGGAATTGAAGTGGGACGAAAATGAGTAGAAGTAGCGGAGAATGACGCAGCAGATAGAGTAGTTTGGGTCTGGTGTGCTAGGCGAGATTCATGATTGAGAAGATAACTATAGACTTGAGATGAAGATAATGGTTCAGGTCTGGTGGTGATGGAGGAGACAACGGATTCATAGTCAGGACCTAAGCCGGCTAAGAGATAAACAATAAACTCGTGAGGAGAAAGGGGATGACCAGCAGAAGAGAGGGAGGAGGCTAATGCTTTGGCTTTATGGAAATAAGCAGAAACAGAGTCGGAGCCTTTTTTAAGTGTAGCCAGTTGATACTGTGTCTGCATAAGATGGGCAGTAGATTGAGCAGAGTAAAGATTGGTAAGAGTAGACCAGATTTCGTGAGAGGTAGCGCAATCAACCACTTGGGAGAGAATATTATCAGTGAGAGAGGAATAGAGAGCCGAAATGATCATCTGATCCTGTAGAAGCCAGGAGGTGTGAGCTGGGTTGGGTTTGTCATCGATAGACGGAGGAGGAAGGGGAAAAGAACCATCAACGTAGCCATATAGTTGATGGCTTTTGAGGAAAGCCAGAAGTTGAGCTTTCCAAAGAGGAAAGTTATCATGGGAGAGTTTAACAGTGAGAAGATGAGCAGCGGTGTTGGTGAGGGAGGGAGTCGGAGGTGGTGGAGCCAATGATGGATCGTAAATGGACAGGGGTCCTATGGAGCACGTGATACCATGTTGAGAAATAGCAAAGCAGCATGAAGACAATTCATTTGTTGAAATGCCTCAATGGGCGTGAACTATTTCATCAAGGTATTACAAAGCATTTCTTTTCACAATCGCAGCACTTAGTGCTTGTACAGTATTTATAGGCAGTAGAGAACCAATCAAATCTTTACAGAATATTTCTAGAAGATTCTATAGTCCTATTGTCCGTAGCATAGGAGGTGGCCTCACACGGATTTATCTTTCTGTTGAGAGGCATTCCGTTGGAGATTCTGTTATGGCTACATTGGCAGCAGGTGCAGGCTGTGAGCTGGTATACTGAGGTGAAGAATAGTCAGTTGTGCTAACAATGAACCATTCAATGCAAATAGGAGTGACATATTTCCAGTTGATTTAAGGATGAAAAGATTGCAGTTGGGAGGGGGCCTGAAAATGAATTGTGAGAGAGGTTGAAATGAGAGCGACGTGTGAGGTTTCCAAGAAGGGAGACAGTCTCCCTCTGAGACCTTTAAAAGGTAACCAAAGATGGGTGACTCGAGCTGAATGATCACAAGAAATACCTTCCCAATGACAGCAATCAAGGGAAGACCAATTTAAACGTGGAGATGATGTAGCAAAGGGTAAGGACTATGAGAAACAAGTTGAAGAGGAGATCACGAGCAGCCATAGATTAATTGGATCCTGTTTGATTTGTCACAACGAGAAGAAAGCCTGGTTCTTTATATATATAGCCTTTTCTTCACCGAAATTAAGGATTTATATAAACAATAAAGTCCAAGGAGGAAGCATAGAAAAATGAATTTGTTCATGTGCATCTCTTTGTAACTACTCAGAAATTGCGAAGTATCTCTGATTCTCTACTAAAGCTCTGCTAGCTCGAGAAGTTGACTACGAATATAAACTTGTGCTCTCTCTCTCTCTCTNCATAGAAAAATGAATTTGTTCATGTGCATCTCTTTGTAACTACTCAGAAATTGCGAAGTATCTCTGATTCTCTACTAAAGCTTTGCTAGCTCGAGAAGTTGACTACGAATATAAACTTGTGCTCTCTCTCTGTCTCTCTCTCTCTCTCTCTCTCTCTCTCTCTCTCTCTCTCTGTGTATATATATATATCTTTGTCCTTATCTTTCATTGTGTTCATATGACTTCATTAATACATTAATAAATAAGTGGCTGATGAACAAGACTTCTGTGCAAAAAGTGTTGTGAACGTTGTTCAATTTTTAACCAATTTTCTATTATGTTTTGTACGAACTTGAACCTTTGCTTTAAACATGCTTACTTGTACAAGTTTCCTTAAATCAATTTCACTCCACCAGCTCTGAACAAATTGGTATGCCCAGGGTTAAGGCAAAATTGTCTACAGAATACAATGAAGCACATAGAAGATTTTGTAATTTGATTGCGTTATGCCTTAATAAAATCATATTGGAATACCAAGATTTTCACATTCTGAAAAATATTAGGGGTTGAAAATTGAGTTTTCGGATCGTGTCAAGTTATAAACATTCGACTATATAGATAAACCTGAATTCGACCATTTAAGCTAAACGTGTCGGACTTTCAAACCATAACTTAACCCATTTAGATAACGGGTCGTGTCGTGTTACCGTTGTTTTGACCTGTTTAATAATTAATTAAAAATAGGTCAACACGCCATGATTCAATATTTAAACTCGTTTCATGTAATTTGGTTCAGCTAATATGCATAAATTATTTGACTTTATTAACATAATTTCATATAAAAATTCAAATCTATATATAGTAGTAGCCACAATATCTTTAAAAAAATACGACCACTTACTAACAAAAAAGATCTATATTTTTCAAATTCTAACACATAATAAAACCAATATTAAAAATCCTACAATAACAAATATGAGCATAGATCTAAAATTACAATCTCAATAATAAAAATATGACCATACTAAGCAAAACCGATAATATTACAACTCAACAATAATAAAATTGTAATTTTGAAATAAAATCTAAATGGGTTGTAATTTTATTGTAATTCAATAAAAGGCAAGGAGGACCTCTTCTCAAGGCCGATGAAGATGGTTGCACAGATGGATGCATTGCAGGAGATGGCCCAGGACAAGGGAGCTACAGATTGTGATGTTTTCGGTTTCTTACGTGATGCTGAAACTGTAGGACTAGGTGTGGGATCGTGAACAGGCTGAGTAGCATTGAGCATGCCAGGTTGGAGCCCTCTTGCCTTCGTCCATTCCCTACAGAACAATTCATTACACTTCCCGTTAAAATTGCAGACCTCAGTACAAGCTAATCAGTAGAATATGACCAGCAAATTCAGACCTTATCTTCCGGATTATGTCATCAGCATTAACTTGGATAGAAGCTCTCTCTGTTCCTCATCTGATACTCTGAGCTCCTTTCTAAGTTCCGTAATCAAACTTCCCTTGTCCTAAATAATAGATAATACAAAAACTTTCAGACGCCCACCAGTACAATGTTGACTAAATAAATGAATATATACCCAAGTGATTGCATCAGATTGAGCTTTGAAGGCCCCGAAGGACTGAATGCTTCTTGTTCAATGTGGTGGATCTGGGTTTCCATATCAGCATGCATCCTAGGTAAAGGACCAGAACCACCAACTACAGATCTTCCATTACCAGCAGCGTGGCCTGCTCTTTGAAATCTATTTTGATGTGAAGGAGGAAGGTCATCATCTGTTCCTGCAGTTGTTTCAGATAAAGACCGTTCAATAAAATCATATTGGAATACCAAGATTTTCACATTCTAAAAAATATTAGGGGTTGAAAATTGAGTTTTCAGATCGTGTCAAGTTATAAACATTCAACTATATAGATAAACCTGAATCCGACCCATTAAGCTAAACGTGTCGGACTTTCAAACCATAACTCAATCCATTTAGATAACGGGTCGTGTCGTGTCACTGTTGTTAATTTTGAATTGTTTAATAATTAATTAAAAATAGGTCAACACGGCATGATTCAATATTTAAACTCGTTTCATATAATTTGGTTGAGCTAATACGCATAAACTATTTGACTTTATTAACATAATTTCACATAAAAATTTAAATCTATATTTATTAGTAGCCATAATATCTTAAAAAAAATAGGACCACTTACTAACAAAAAAGATCTATATTTTTCAAATTCTAACACATAATAAAACCAATATTAGAAATCCTACAATAACAAATATGAACATAGATCTAAAATTACAATCTCAATAATAAAAACATGACCATACTAAGTAAAATTGATAATATTACAACTCAACATTAATAAAATTGTAATTTTGAAATAAAATCTAAATGGGTTGTAATTTTATTTTAATTCAATAAAATGACCATTTATAAATCGTGTCTTAATGGATTAACCCGTTTTGATCCAGACCTGTTAACATCAAATTCAAATCTGCTAATTTCGTATCGTATTTATGCTGGATTTACAAGTTGTGTCACGTATTGTCACTCCTAAAAAATCTCAAGACCACTAATACAGAGTATAACAATGGAAGCACAACACTTCAAAGAAGGAAAACTGTATACTTGTTTCCAATTGGGCATGTCTTTATACAGACATCGAAGCACCATTTCAAGCAAGATAGTTGACTTTTGAAAAACAGTCAAAGCACAATTTCAGTCAACATAGGAGACTTGAAAATTGTTAATGACCATTGGTTGACAGTCATGGTTGGTTGAGCAGTTACAGGCAGTATGTGTCCGTCACTAAACATATTCATGATATAAATCGTCGGATCGTGTAGGCAAATAACGGTCATTCAATGTTGATCGTTAGATTTATCTTATTTCTCGTTGCATCGGGCGAGCTTATTGCTCGATCGGGATGAGTTAGTGACACGATTCGTTGGTCGCCCGAATGTTAATGTGCGGGCAAGCCAATTGCTCACCTGTATGTTGTATTGCTTGCTCACCTGAAACTTCGCCCATGAGGCTGAGGCGAGCTAATTCATTGTACAACGTTGCCCATGTTGTATTTTTTTTTCAACATGCATGGAACTTTGCCAAAGGTAGATTAAACAATATTAAATTCGCATATTTCAATTAAATAAATTCACATATTAGAGAGTGGCAAAAATAATTCTAAGTTCCAAAGTCTATTTCAAACGAGCCCCTAAGATATGTATTTGAATAATTATGTTATGGTAGTGATTGTTGACGGGAAAGATAACGTATGGATCATTCCAATTAAATCTTTAATTTATTCTTAAAAAAATTGCACAATGAGCTAATCCTAAATGGGTGAAAGCTGAGGAAGGTTAGACCACAAATAAATCATGTATAAAGGGCAGCTAATGTAGTTTGACCTGTCATGTTCATTATTTATTGAAAATGACAGGTCGAACTATCCAAAGGTGGTACAAAATTAGATTTGGATCCATAAGGAAAAGTTGTGCAATTACTACTTACAAAGAAACTTTGAGAAAAAAGCAATGTTTTAGTGACATTTGAAGCATCAAAAGTATTAAAATCCTCAACTCACATTACTTGAAATATCCACCGTTTATGAGATTTGGTAAGGAAAGTTGAGTCAACGTTATGTAGGACCGTTTGAGATTTTGAAAAAAGTCGGTCCAGTTGTTTATCAAGTTGCATTACCTCTTGCACTTTCTAGAATACATAGATGACTTCTCTCGTTAGAGCTAGTTGTATCCTTTTCAATCCAAAGACGCAACTTATGAATGTTTTATCAAATTCAAAACCCTTGTTGAAAACCAGTGTTGCTAAAAAAATCCAAAAACTTCAATTTTATGGTGGTGGGGACTATACTTCTTTTTGGTTTCAATCCTTCTTGACCCACCATGGCATAGTTAATAGAAAGTCATGTTTTCACACCTCACAACATAATGGTCTTGCTAAAATAAAACATAGACATATACTTGAAACTAGTCTTACCCTCCTTGCTCACTCAAGCATGTCCATTAAATACTGGGTTGATGCTTTCTTGAGTACCTTAGTATAGGTTATCAAAAGATTGCCCTAACCAATCATTGATAACCAAACTCCTTACGAAATGTTGTTTCTCAAACACCAAATTACTCCATACTACATGTCTTTGGATGCAAGTGCTTCCCGCTTCTTCGACCTTATGCAGCTCATAAACTTGATTATAGGTCCAAAGCTTGCATTTTCCTTGGTTACATCTATGTTGGTTACCGCTGCCTTAATCCCACTATAGCTAAAGTCCATCTCTCCCAACATGTTTTTTATAAGAAGTCTTTTCCTACTAAGGAACATGCATTGGTGAACCTGCCTTCCAAGATCAATGATACCTTTGATCGTCCTTTCCTTCACTCAATAAGTAACACTTCTTCTCTTCCCCTGAACCTGACCTCACCTCCCCCAAATTAGAAAAAACTCGTGTTTTGCTTCTAATTACATTGGGAACATTGTGCATGCTGCCATCTATTAATAGGATGGATCAAAAAGGGAATAAAAAAATAAGGCATCGTTTGGATATTGAAATGACATGATATGTAACTAGCAGTGAAATTGTTTGAATTATGATGTTTTATGAAATTTTAGGAAAAGAGAAAAAAAAAGGTGAATAAAAATATTATAAAATTAAAATATTGTTAAAATATAATTTTTTTAGGGTTATGCTACTCATCATCTCACACCACACACCATACGTCTTTTAATTCTTTTAATTTTTAATTTAATTTTATTGATGCTAAACTATTTGAGTTATTCTATTCATCATCTATACATTACATACTTATTATGGGAAAAAGGAAAAAATAAAAATAAAAAAGGTGTGGTGTGTGGGATGCTAAGTAAAATTATTCAATTTTTTGATATTACTTTTGCTTTGAAATTTGAAAAAATTGAATTGTTTTTTATGTTTTGTTTAGAAATTATGAAAAGTTATAATAATTAGATAAAAAAGTTAAAGATTTGAAATTGAAAAGTGTTTGTATTTGTGATATTTAGATGTTAAGATGAGAGCATTCTTCATTAATCATTCTAAATAGGTTTGGGGGGTGAGATGAGAATTTTGTGTTTTGTTTTAAAGTTTAAAATATTATTTTTTAGTTTTGGGATTTGAAAAAGTTGAATTGGAATTTGAAAAAGTTATATTGGGATTTGAAAAAGTTGAATTGTTTATTATATTTTGTATGGAGATTTGAAAAAGTGTAATGATGAGATGAGATGAAGATGAGAAATCTCATCTTATCTTTGCCCCCAAACCTATCCTAAAAGGTCTATGTTTTCTTCCTCTCTGCAGCCAATTTTTCTCTCTACCCAAGCAGCCAGGCTATCTCAGCCTCTCCGGCTAGGGGGGTTGGAGCTTCGGCTCCTCCCTCCCTCCGATTGTCCAACCATCAACGGCCATGTATATCGATTTTTTTTTTCTAGTTTTCCGGCTATAGCACCAAGATGTTCCAATCTATTGCTTTACCGGCCTTTTACAACCGCCACGCAAAGTTTTGAATACCGTTTCGGTGGCCGTTTCGGTTAAGGTACTAGAATGAAATATTTTGATATCGGTACCATTTTGGAATATTTTATATATAATAGATTAATTATATATGTATAAATTATATTTCAAAAAAAATCAATGCAAGTTTTAAAAAGTGAAAACACATTTATAAAACTCAATAATACTTCTAAATTCTCAATCTAACTACTTTAAAAAATAATTACTCATCTTCATCATGAAAAGTGGAGTAGGGATTTGATTTTCAGTCCTTGAGAAAAGATGATTAAAAAAAGTTAAGAAAATAGTTTTCAGATCTGAGAATTGGAGTGAAAATTATGAAAAAGTCAGAATTTTTACATTAATTACAAAAAAATTAATTTCGGCCCGGTACACCGAAAACCAGCCTGTATTGACTGAAATGCACCAGCACATCTGGTATTTAACTCCATACAAAACACAAACATTCACTGTACCTGTCACTACTCCGGCACGGTACATACCGGCCGTACCGACCGGTACGACATGGTATTTAAAACTTTGCCGCTATATGCCCCATCATCGGACTCCCCAGCCGCCAATTAGTCGGATGGAAGGAGGAAACTGTCTAAACAAGTGGCGCATGTGTCTCACACGCGACTTACAGTGCGCATGAAACCCACGCGCCGCTGTGCTAGAGTGAGTCTTCTGCCACCATGCGCGGCACCATCGACTTCAGATCTCTTAGATCTGAGTACTACCTTCTTCCCTCGAGTGGGGCGTGAGCCGCACGCACCACCACCACTAGTGACAGTCTTATGCCGGCGTATCGGCTCATCTTCATGTTGCTATTTTCCTGTGTTCCTGCTTTTCCTAACCAATGATTAAGATAAAGTGGTCGTGAAAGTTTAATTCAATTGGACTAGACCAGCAAAATGCAACACACAACTCTCAACTATGGTTTTTAGTCGTAGTTTTATAGTCTTTTTATCAGACTATGTTAAAACAACTTTAAGTGGCTTCCCCTTAGTGGGAAACGGGTTGGAGTAAAACTTTTGGCTCCAGATCCCGCTTTTTTATTTTCTCTGGTGTTGCTTTTGCTTGTTTTGGGACGATTGTTGGGACTCCCACCCCCATTGAATCTTGTATCTTTTTAACCACTTAGTTAATCTATGTTATGCTTACCTTGAAAAAAAAAAATGCCGAATGAACCATATCTACTTGCTTAGAAAAAAAAGAAGAAAAAAAAGAGCATTCTACAATCCAAACGAGGCCTAAGTATTCATCGTATAAAATGTTTATTTATCTTCTGCTTGGCCAAAGAAAGATTAAGAGAAAAACTTTTAACGGTGATAATAGAAAGGTAAACCCTTTGAACCGAGAAGAGAAAAAAAATGATAAAAAGAAAAAGAGGAAAGAATCAGCATGAAAATTTTCCTTTGGTGTGAAGAGAATAATTAGGTCAGCATATATGGCAAGTACTTCAAAAGCTCAAAGCACCAAATAATGGAATATCCACAGCACAACAAATTTAATGCTGATTTATTTTATTTTTAGCTGCTCTAGGACAACACCATGTCGGCGACTTCAGAACTTTATTTCAAAGACACTCTTTTACCTTTATCAGAGGTAGAAACAAGTTATAAGATTACTAGTTATTCTGAAGATAACTACGCAACTATTTTCATTGGCTTTATACATATAGGTATTATATATGAAGATAGACTCACATTAAATTGCTCTAATACATGATCACAGGCCAGAATCTTTGAAAAGATAACAAGATTTAGATTATATGAAGGATATGAATGATACCGCTAATCAAGAGAATATCATAAATGCCCTTTGACTTCATGAACTCCTCTGCCCTTTGACAAAAGCAATCACTTTGATAAAACACACGTACGTACAGTCAATACAACTTAAAAAAAAAAAAGTTAAATTAGACCCTAAACTACTACATGTCAATACAACTTAATTCAACCATATCTAACAAAATCAAAACTCAAACTTTACTACATTTCCACTGCCTCTCATGAAACAACAAAAAGAAAAGCCCTTAATTTGTAACAACTGACATGCATTAATAAAGACTTAACAACCTTTATTTAACTGCTGCAACTCTTCGTAACTGTCTTTTTCTTTTTTCCTTTTTTTTTTTTTTTCCTTTGTGCTTTTCCATACGGGCATCAAAATGTCGATGGAAATCTGAATTAGGAAATTCCGAACGGACACAAGGAGCAATGCTATTAAAGAAGTCTGAATTAGCATCATCTGTATATACTAAATGCACCCCGCATTCTTTCACTTCTACTTCTTCTACAACACCTCTTGTTTTAAATGAAATCTTAATTACCCTCCGTATATCCAAAAACCGCAAAACCGCCGGTATATAAATCCAGAATCCCATTCGCTTACTGAAAGAGATGTTCAAGAAAGGAGGTATTCGAGAACAATCGTATTCCACATAATATTCTTCATCCGTCTCAAACACTATTGTAAGCCTCAGACATGACCCAATTATTCTCCAATGCTTGAACATAGAAGAAATTGAAGTATAACCTCCATAACGGCTATTGGAAATTAAGAATTTATCATAATCACAGACAATAAAGATAGCACACCCCATCTCCGGATTCATATTAGCATCCAAATCTATCTTTACAGAGGAGCCTTTACTTTTATATTGGACCCAGTTCGGGATCATAGGGAATCCCAACGGCCATCCACTTATCATGTTCTGTAAAAACAACCCCCAAAAGAGATGTTAATTGCAGCAAAAATAAAGCAATTGCAAGGCAATGATTAATTTCTTTATTTGTGAAATGAAATACTTTTTTATTAAAGCATTTTTCTGACATATTTTATTTGTTTCTAAAGAAAAGAATGAGAGAACTCACCAAATCGTCATCTAAAGCCGAAATAACAACACCTGCCATGTCTAAAATATTTTCTCCTTTGTTGTCAAAATCAATCCACGTTGCTTCTATGTGATCATATGTTCCTTCCTTCTGATATTTTACAAGTGATCCGTTATCATAGATGGGATCCCTTGATTTAAGTCGCATCAACTTGCGTCCTTCAAAACAAAACGAAACGCCGTCACCGATGCTCTTGGGCCTTAGATTGACAGATGGTATTTGTGTTATAGCAGTTTTAGATGCCCGAAGATCGGTCAAGCATTCCAAACTACTCAGGTCTGGTAACTTCTCAAGGCTTGAACAGTCGTTAAGTAACAATGATTTTAATTTTTTGAGACTTCCGATGGATGGGTGGACCTCACACAAGCTTCTACAACCTGAAAGGTTTATTCTCTCAAGATTTGGGGTTCCAGTCAAATCTGGTGTTTCAATCAAGTTCTCAGAATTACGCAGATCAAGTTCCTTCAAATTGGGTAAAACTTTTTATAAAGAAGTAGTTAATTGGATCAAAATATAAATATATTAACATGTTTGGAAAATTAACAGGGAATTATTAAGATGAATACGTATTTATACGAGTGAAAAACTTACCATCAACCCCTTCCATAGTTGTTTCATACGGCTGCCACTCATCGTTAGTATAGCAAGATTTTCCGGTTGGAAACTGCTCGGAAGTATTTGTGTTATAGCAGTTCCCGAAGCCCCATGATGGGTCAAGCATTCCAAACTACTCAGGTCTGGTAACTTCTCAAGGCTTGAACAGTCGTTAAGTAACAATGATTTTAATTTTTTGAGACTTCCGATGGATGGGTGGACCTCACACAAGCTTCTACAACTTGAAAGGTTTATTCTCTCAAGATTTGGGGCTCCAGTCAAATCTGGTGTTTCAATCAAATTCTCAGAATTACGCAGATCAAGTTCCTTCCAAAATGAGTATTTTTTCTGACATGATTGCGGATATTTGTGAAGTATTCATGGACGATTTCTCTGTTTTTGGAAAATCTTTTGAGAATTGTCTACATAATCTTGCTTGTGTTCTTCAGAGATGCGAAGAAAAAAATCTTTTGCTTAATTGGGAAAAATGTCAATTTATGGTTACTCATGGCATTGTTTTTGGTCATATTGTTTCTTCTGAAGGTATAAAGGTCGATAAGGCAAAAACTGAATTAATATCTAAACTTTCTATCCCAATGACAGTTAAAGATATTCGTTCTTTTCTTGGCTATGCTGGTTTTTATAGGCGATTTATTCAGAGGTTCAGTTCTATTGCAAAACCTTTGCAACCTCCACTGCTCCTATTATGCAACCTCCATAATGGGACCTTCCCTTTGAAATCATGGCTGATGCAAGTGACTATGCCTTAGGAGCTGTTTTGGGTCAGCGTGTGAATAACATGCCTTCTGTGATTTATTATGCCAGCAGGACTTTGAATGATGCCCAGAAAAATTATACCACTACTGAAAAAGAATTGCTTGCAGTAGTTTTTGCACTTGATAAATTTCGGGCTTACATTCTTGGTTCCCCTGTTACTATTTTTACTGACCACTCTGCTCTTAAGTATTTATTGGCTAAGAAAGATGCAAAACCACGCTTGATCCGCTGGATTTTACTACTTCAAGAGTTCAACATCACCATTAAAGACAAGAAAGGAGTCGAAAATGTGGTGGCTGACCATCTCTCTAGAATGCCACCATCCTTCCCTTCAAAAGTCACCCTTCCTCTTGATGATAGTTTTCCGGATGAGCAACTATTTGTGGTTCACAAAGCTCCCTGGTTTGCTGACATAGTCAATTATTTGGTGACTGAGCAAATGCCCTCTGAATGGTCCATCCAAGATAAGCGCCGATTCCTCTCAGAGGTAAGACATTTTCACTTTGATGATCCATACCTTTTTAAATATTGTTCTGACCAATTAATTCGAAGATGCATTCCTGATGATGAGTTTTCTTCTGTTTTGAGATTTTGTCATATGGGTGCATGTGGTGGTCATTTTTCTGCAAAGAAAACTGTTGCTAAAATTTTGCAAAGCGGTTTCTACTGGCCTTCAATGTTTAAAGATGCTTACAGTTTTTGTAAGGCTTGTGAACCTTGTCAAAAATTGGGATCCATTAGCAAAAGAGACATGATGCCTCTTTCCCCTATTCTCACTTTAGAAATTTTTGACTGTTGGGGAATAGACTTCATGGGACCTTTTCCGGTTTCCTTTGGAAACACATATATTTTATTGGCTGTGGATTATGTTTCAAAATGGGTGGAGGCCGTCTCTTGCAAAACAAATGACCATCGTGTTGTCCTAAAATTTTTACAATCTCTGTTTGCTCGTTTTGGCATGCCCAAAGTTATCATTAGTGATGGTGGTTCTCATTTTTGCAACAAACCATTTTCTACACTCATGAAGAAATATGGTATTACACACCGAGTTTCTACCCCTTATCACCCCCAAACAAATGGGCAAGCTGAATTGGCAAACAGAGAAATAAAAATCATTTTGGAGAAAACAGTCAAACCTAATAGGAAAGACTGGTCAGTTAAGCTTCTTGATGCTTTGTGGGCTTATAGGACAGCTTTTAAAACTAATCTAGGGATGTCCCCTTATCGATTAGTTTATGGTAAAGCTTGTCATTTACCTGTTGATATTCAGCATCGAGCTTTTTGGGCAATTAAACATGTTAACATGTCACTTGATGAAGCTTCAGGGTTGAGAAAATTGCAGATCAGCGAATTGGATGAAGCACGTAGGGATGCTTATGACAACGCCCAACTGGCAAAAGAAAGAATGAAAAGTTTGCATGATAAAAAGATTCATTCCAAGAAATTCACAATCGGCCAGGAAGTACTTCTTTACAACTCTCGTTTACATATTTTTCCTGGTAAATTGAAAACTCGTTGGAATGGCCCCTATATTATAACAAAAATTCATTCTCATGGGGCGGTGGACATTAAGAATCCTAACAATGAAGGTACCCTCTTCACTGTGAATGGTCAGCGCCTTAAACCTTTTATTCCAATGAATGATCCAGGTGAAACTCTTCTTGTCCAGACACCTTGTGATTTTTGAGTGCTGTTATTTATCCATTTTTTTTTTTTTTCTGTGTTGTGTGGTTGTTTATTTACTTCTCTTTTGCATTTTTTCCTTTACATTAATTTTTTTCTTCTTCGTTAAGCAGTGAGGACACTGCATTGTTTAGTTGGGGGGAGGGAATTGCATTATGTAAAGACGAGTTTGCATTTATTTCTCCACTATGAAACTCTAAAAACGATGAAGAAAAAAATACCATGTCAGCGTCCAGGATTTCCTGGCATGATGAAGTGATACCGACACGCGATTGCACAATGATCGCAAGTGTCCGCTTTGGCAGAGTAGTTATCTTGCCTGTTATCCCATTTGTTTTGCGGTATTTCTTTAGGGATATTGAGTCTTAGAAAACCCGCTTTTGTATGAGTCATTTCTTTTTTGTGTTTGTATTAATTACTTCATTAAAATTCACTGCATATATAAAAAAATAAAAAATCAAAAAATCAAAAATCATTTTTTTTTCTCCTCTTTGCATATGTTCTCATTTGGTGTTCTGCATATTCATATATAAATAAATAAAAAAAAATCATTTTTTTATGTTTATTTGGTATTTTGCGTATTATATATATATAAAAAAAAAAAAAAAATTTAAAATAAAAATAAATAAAATGGAGAGTTGTTCGGACTTGAATACCCAAGACTAATTTTATAAAGATAGAATTGAGAACAGAACAAGTACATAAAAAAAAATAATAAAAAAAAAAAAAAAAAAAAAAAACACAAAAACACATAAATAAATTAACTGCAGACCGTCCTTATGTTTCTCGTAAGCGCTGGACCTCTGCTGTTAATTGCTGATAGTTGTTCAGTAGTTGTTCTTTCTCTTGTTCCAGCTCCGTTAGTCGTGGTTGCAGGTTTTGAGCATACAAATCCACACATTTTTTTAACTCCTTATTTTCTTGTTTTAATATTTTATTTTTTTTATTTTTATCAGCCAACCTTTGCTGCAAATTAGAAATTTGAATTTTAAGTTCATCTACCTCTTTCACCCGTTGCAGCAATCTACGGGACAAGGTAGTAACAGAAGCAGCATATTGGGCACCGAGCATTCTGGATCCTGCAACCACCTCAGCATCAGACCGGGTGGAAAAATGTATCTCTATTCCCTTCATGGCATTAAAGGCATCATGACAGAAGACAAATGGTTGTGGTGTAATCGGTTCCTGATTCAAATCAGGAACATTGTTGACAGAGAGTTGCTCGGCCAAGTGAGAGAATGAAAGAAGTTGCTCGGCCATTTGAGAGAAATTGAAGAAATGTGAGAAATGCAGAGGACTGATTCTACATTTCAAAATGATGAAGATAGTCCCTTTTATAGAGACCCCGAGCACTCAACGCTCTGTGAAAACTAACCCGGAGCTCAATGCCATATAGACTGAAACAATGTCAGTCTAGCCTTACGGCTCGAGGCTCTGAAACGCTACCGGTCTAGCCTTACGGCTTGAATCTGGAAACCAAGATTTTGTCAGACTCCAGACCCCAGATTTATGCTAGTTGTCAAACCCCGGATTCCTTGATTTTCGACCACTAGATGAAAGATTTTCACATGAAGTTGTTCTTCATCCCCAAGCATTTCTCGCCTATCCAGGGAGTTCTTCTTTAAAATCTCTCGTACATATTTGAAATTTGTTTCTGTTATTACATCGTATTGTTTATTTTGTGTTGTTTCTTTTATTTGCCTCTGAGTGTTTATTTTTTTTATGTTGTTGTTTGTTGATTGTTTTTCTTTCTTTATTTTCTGTGATAGCTTTTCTTTTATTGCTCATCTTTTCTGTATTAGTGTGTGTGCACTGGATAAACAATATTTTGCCTTAATGCGATATGCACTGCTATGAACTTGATTAACACACACTCCATTTCTATCGATTTGAGCATCTTGGTGGTGTAGTTGAGCGGAATTATTTTATGAAGATTTATTTTCAACCCTGAGCATAGAACATAATTCCTGATGCATCATATTCTGCTTGATGTATGACTTGAAACACCGGGATGCTATATTTATTGAGATAGACTTGGCATGATTTATATATAATGAAGGGAAAATCTCAAACAATAGTGTTCTTCATTACTGTTCATGGATTTTACACAGGAGAAGTAAACAGCAGGACTACCGAGCCTTTTGAAAAAAAAAAAAAAGGATCTGCCTCAGTGGTAAGGGCGAACTTGGGAATTGTGTGGATTAGGCGCACGGTCCTCGGTTTGATTCCCCACTGTTCGAATCCACTTAAAAAAAAAATAGTAATAATAATAAATAAAAGATTAAGCGGTGCGCTTTCCTTATTAAAGGGCTAGAAACAGTTACCCAAACTTTGGGGGTTGAGTGATCAACTTTTAAACAGAGTTGGCGTGAAAACTGCTAGACCCTTGGGCTTTGAGGTAGTTAGGATCAGAAATGATTAATCTTAAGGTTGAAAAATCCTGAGATAGATCCCGACTAGTAATGAAGAACACACAGTCGTTTAGCTCCACACACACATCTGAGTCTTGAGACAATTTCCCAAATTCTTAATGAAAGATTGTTGAGACAGTCTTGGTGAACATAGCCCCTGGGAGTTGATAGTTACGTGTCGCATTTTGTGAGAATTCATTATTGTGTTTGATTGCTTTTGTTTGAATTTCGAGCTTTATGCAATATTCATCTCAATTAATTTTTACTATTTTGCTCAGAGACTAGCAAAAGGTTAGTTGGGGGTGTGATTGAGCTGCATTATTGCATATTTTACACATTTAAAACCAATATATTTTTAATTGTTTTATTATTTTATCATTGGTTTTAGATGGAAAAATTGATTAAGAGGCATAAATCCAAGTTGTGAACTAAATTGATTAAAAACATAGTTTATGCTTGATTTTATAACTTGTGATAATTTCTTCACATGCACAACACACTCTTAAATTTTATTTTTCATCTCTTGTTTAATTTTATTTATTTTAGTTTCTTTGTCTTATTTTATTTTATTTTATTTGTCTAGTTTTATTTTTATTTTATGTGATCATTATTTAATTTTGCCTGTCTAATTTTTATTTTATTTTATTTTTATTTTTTATTTTTTTTTATTTTCTGCGTTGACTAAACGACATGTCGTTTGGTCGGCAGACCAAAACGACATGTCGTTTTGACTAAATTGGTTTCTGCCGTTTGAGCTAAACGACGTGCCGTTTTGTCTAAGGGTAAAAACGACATGTCGTTTTGCACGTTGGTTGTTCCTGCCGTTTGAAGCCAACGACGTGCCGTTTTGTCAATAGACGAAAACGACACGTCGTTTTCGTCATCTTCAACCTCCCGAGCTACGTCTTCAAGCTACAGTTCCATGATTCGAGCCACCACCGTGAGCCACCGTGAGCCATCCTATACATTCCGCACGTCCACAGAAGACGCCGGCGATCACCATGCACGGCCAAGAACAGCCCGACGCCACGGCAGCAACACCCCATGCACGGCCCTACATCACAACTCTGCATGCGTTCGGCAATTGCTCCTCCGCCGTGCCAAAAAACTTGACTCGTTCGAAAATGAGCAGCCCAAAAGCTATCCCAAGTGCAGGAGCGTGTCGCGTAGTAATTAGGAATAAATTCCTAGATCGTCTCCACAGGGAAAGTGCTTAAAAATCAAACTCGTATAAAATGGTTAGAATATTTATGATGAGAAAATAAAAATAAAAAGTGATGATAGGTACAATGGATGAAAGAGTGCAGTGAAAAGAAAATTTACTGGTCGTGAACCAGATTCATTTTTTGGTTGATTTGAGTGTTTTGGGTGCAGTGATGAAAATTAAAGAAATTAAAGTGCAAGATGGTGAATTTAAATTGCTGAAAATTAAATGACTGAAAATTAAATGGCATAAAATAAAAGTGCAGAAAATTAAATGACAGAAAATTAAATTGCAGGAATTTAAAGCAGAAAATAAAAGTGCAGAAAAATAAATGACAGAAAATTAAATGACAAGAAAATAAAAGTGCAGGAAATTAAATGACATAAAATAAANTTCTTTTCTTTCTGCTGCACCGAACAGCTTCTTCTTCCGCTCCGTGCTTCTGCTTCGTGGTGGTGTTGGCTTCGACTGGTGCATGCCTACATGTGTTCTGTTGGAGGATTGGCTGTGCATGGTCCGAACACATGCATGGAGGCTGCTGTTGTCGAAGGAAGATAGTTCTTGGCCGTGCATGGCTCACGGGTGGATGTAATGCTTCTGGACGTGGAGGAATGGTGCTTCCGTGGGCAGTAGATGGCTGGGCACGGCGGAGGAGCAATTGCCGAACGCATGCAGAGTTGTGATGCAGGGCCGTGCATGAGGTGTTGCTGCCGGGGCGTCGGGCTGTTCTTGGCCGTGCATGGTGATCGTCGGCGTCTTCTGTGGACGTGCGGAATGTATAGGATGGCTCACGGTGGCTCACGGCGGTGGCTCGAATCATGGAACTGTAGCTTGAAGACGCAGCTCGGGAGGTTGAAGATGACGAAAACGACGTGTCGTTTTCGTCTATTGACAAAACGGCACGTCGTTGGCTTCAAACGGCAGGAACAACCAACGTGCAAAACGACATGTCGTTTTTACCCTTAGACAAAACGGCACGTCGTTTAGCTCAAACGGCAGAAACCAATTTAGTCAAAACGACATGTCGTTTTGGTCTGCCGACCAAACGACATG
>QEOT01123663.1:56985-73611 GCA_003123785.1 Pterocarya stenoptera
GTTAAAGATTTGAAATTGAAAAGTGTTTGTATTTGTGATATTTAGATGTTAAGATGAGAGCATTCTTCATTAATCATTCTAAATAGGTTTGGGGGGTGAGATGAGAATTTTGTGTTTTGTTTTAAAGTTTAAAATATTATTTTTTAGTTTTGAGATTTGAAAAAGTTGAATTGGAATTTGAAAAAGTTATATTGGGATTTGAAAAAGTTGAATTGTTTATTATATTTTGTATGGAGATTTGAAAAAGTGTAATGATGAGATGAGATGAAGATGAGAAATCTCATCTTATCTTTGCCCCCAAACCTATCCTAAAAGGTCTATGTTTTCTTCCTCTCTGCAGCCAATTTTTCTCTCTACCCAAGCAGCCAGGCTATCTCAGCCTCTCCGGCTAGGGGGGTTGGAGCTTCGGCTCCTCCCTCCCTCCGATTGTCCAACCATCAACGGCCATGTATATCGATTTTTTTTTTCTAGTTTTCCGGCTATAGCACCAAGATGTTCCAATCTATTGCTTTACCGGCCTTTTACAACCGCCACGCAAAGTTTTGAATACTGTTTCGGTGGCCGTTTCGGTTAAGGTACTAGAATGAAATATTTTGATATCGTTACCATTTTGGGATATTTTATATATAATAGATTAATTATATATGTATAAATTATATTTCAAAAAAAATCAATGCAAGTTTTAAAAAGTGAAAACACATTTATAAAACTCAATAATACTTCTAAATTCTCAATCTAACTACTTTAAAAAATAATTACTCATCTTCATCATGAAAAGTGGAGTAGGGATTTGATTTTCAGTCCTTGAGAAAAGATGATTAAAAAAAGTTAAGAAAATAGTTTTCAGATCTGAGAATTGGAGTGAAAATTATGAAAAAGTCAGAATTTTTACATTAATTACAAAAAAATTAATTTCGGCCCGGTACACCGAAAACCAGCCTGTATTGACTGAAACGCACCAGCACATCTGGTATTTAACTCCATACAAAACATAAACATTCACTGTACCAGTCACTACTCCGGCACCGTACATACCGGCCGTACCGACCGGTACGACATGGTATTTAAAACTTTGCCGCTATATGCCCCATCATCGGACTCCCCAGCCGCCAATTAGTCGGATGGAAGGAGGAAACTGTCTAAACAAGTGGCGCATGTGTCTCACACGCGACTTACAGTGCGCATGAAACCCACGCGCCGCTGTGCTAGAGTGAGTCTTCTGCCACCATGCGCGGCACCATCGACTTCAGATCTCTTAGATCTGAGTACTACCTTCTTCCCTCGAGTGGCGCGTGAGCCGCACGCACCACCACCACTAGTGACAGTCTTATGCCGGCGTATCGGCTCATCTTCATGTTGCTATTTTCCTGTGTTCCTACTTTTCCTAACCAATGATTAAGATAAAGTGGTCGTGAAAGTTTAATTCAATTGGACTAGACCAGCAAAATGCAACACACAACTCTCAACTATGGTTTTTAGTCGTAGTTTTATAGTCTTTTTATCAGACTATGTTAAAACAACTTTAAGCGGCTTCCCCTTAGTGGGAAACGGGTTGGAGTAAAACTTTTGGCTCCAGATCCCGCTTTTTTATTTTCTCTGGTGTTGCTTTTGCTTGTTTTGGGACAATTGTTGGGACTCCCACCCCCATTGAATCTTGTATCTTTTTAACCACTTAGTTAATCTATGTTATGCTTACCTTGAAAAAAAAAATGCCGAATGAACCATTTCTACTTGCTTAGAAAAAAAAGAAGAAAAAAAAGAGCATTCTACAATCCAAACGAGGCCTAAGTATTCATCGTATAAAATGTTTATTTATCTTCTGCTTGGCCAAAGAAAGATTAAGAGAAAAACTTTTAACGGTGATAATAGAAAGGTAAACCCTTTGAACCGAGAAGAGAAAAAAAATGATAAAAAGAAAAAGAGGAAAGAATCAGCATGAAAATTTTCCTTTGGTGTGAAGAGAATAATTAGGTCAGCATATATGGCAAGTACTTCATGTTGGGAATTTGGACCTACCAAATTTATCCCCCAAGATCCACACTATGCAGGAATATCAAGAAAAATAGAGAAATAATAACAACACAAGAATTTACCTGGAAACTCCCAAAACAGGAGGAAAAACCAGCAGACCCAGAGAAGAAAATACACTATGTGAAAAATTATTACAATCACACAATTTTTCTCCTCACTGCAAATGACACCCACAAAGCTTTCCCACTAGCAAAACTTTAACTCTCACTTCTTTCCCTTTTACAAAAGGACCAATAGAAGATTTTTACTAGAGTCACAAATTACTAATAAGCTTATGACTTGGTGTGTAAATAACTAAGAGCCTAAGCCCTCTTATTTATAGACTTGGAGGCTTCCCCTTTTTTCTTCTCCCACCGATGTGGGATTCACTAAAGGAGCAAAAAACAACACTTCAAAAGCTCAAAGCACCAAATAATGGAATATCCTCGTCACAACAAGCTGATTTATTTTAGTTTTTGCTGCTCTAGGAACCCAACAAAGTAACTAGAACATACACTGGCAACTTGCACTCAAAACTGATGATTTTCCCTCATTTTCATAGACATCACAACAATACCATGTTTGCCACTTCAGAACTTCCTTTCAAAGATACTATTTTACCTTTATCAGAGGTAGAAACAAGTTAAAACTTTACAACCACCTGTTCAAGCAAAATAAGACGTAATTGGCATAGAACTAATTCCAATTATTCTCATTTGGGGAGAAAAGAAAAGAAAGAAAACCACTAGTTCTGGAAATTAAATACAAATTAATATGGTAAGCAAAATAAATGTTTTGCTTCCATAAGAATTTCAGGGTATCTTGATCTTCACGCAGTAATTTCCAATCATCTTCAAGAGAACACTTAAGACCGCAAAGCTAATTCCTAATAGTAGAAGTATTGTGCAAATTAAGAAACTATAGATCAACACGGGAATTCTAATGCACAATAAACTAAACACCAGCAGAAGGAAGGAGAAAAGAATATATAGCTATTGTTTTCCATGAACAACTGTTTCAGAATAAAAAGCTATCCAGAAGTTGCTCCACACAAGTTGGAGCACAAAGGGAACAAACAAAAAGCCTTTTTGGTATAAATTGGTACCTGAAAATTTAAATCCACTGCAAATTAATAGCAGAGAACATTATTTGAGGATTTAAAAGCTTAAAAGAAAAAAAAAAAATGAAGCTTCCATAACAGCAAGCAGTAAACTAGAATCAGGCACGAAAATAAGTTGGGTTGGCTTTATATAGGTATTCTGAAGATTTTTGTTCTGAAGATAGATATAAAGTTACTGCATTCGAGTGCTAGTCCAAAACTGTAGCAAAACTAGTGGGAAAAGAGAGGGAAAAGAGAGAGAGAGAGAAAAAAAGAAGAAGAGAGAAGGTATTCTGAAGATAGACTCGCATTAAATTGCTCTAATACATGATCACAGGCCAGAATCTTTGAAAAGATACAAGATTTAGATTAAAGGATATGAATGATACCGCTAATCAAGAGAATATCATCAATGCCCTTTGACTTCATGAACTCCTCTTCCCTTTGACAAAAGCAATCACTTTGATAAAACACACGTACGTACAGTCAATACAACTTTAAAAAAAATACTTAAATTAGACCCTAAACTACTACTTGTCAATACAACTTAATTCAAGCATATCTAACAAAATCCAAACTCAAACTTTACTACATTTCCACTGCCTCTCATGAAACAACAAAAAGAAAAGGCCTTCATTTGTAACAACTGACATGCATCAATAAAGACTTAACAACCTTAATTTAACTGCTGCAACCATTCTTCAACTTTCTTTTTCTTTTTTCCTTTTCTTCTTCTCCTTTGTGCTTTTCCATACGGGCATCAAAATGTCGATGGAAATCTGAATTAGGAAATTCCGAACGGACACGAGGAGCAATGCTATTAAAGAAGTCTGAATTAGCATCATCTGTATATACTAAATGCACCCCGCATTCTTTCACTTCTACTTCTTTTACAAGACCTCTTGTTTTAAATGAAATCTTAATTACCCTCCGTATATCCAAAAATCGCAAAACCGCCGGTATATAAATCCAGAATCCCATTCGCTTACTGAAAGAGATGTTCAAGAAAGGAGGTATTCGAGAACAATCGTATTCCACATAATATTCTTCATCCGTCTCAAACACTATTGTAAGCCTCAGACATGACCCAATTATTCTCCAATGCTTGAACATAGAAGAAATTGAAGTATAACCTCCATAACGGCTATTGGAAATTAAGAATTTATCATAATCACAGACAATAAAGATAGCACACCCCATCTCCGGATTCATATTAGCATCCAAATCTATCTTTACAGAGGAGCCTTTACTTTTATACTGGACCCAGTTCGGGATCATAGGGAATCCCAACGGCCATCCACTTATCATGTTCTGTAAAAACAACCCCCAAAAGAGATGTTAATTGCAGCAAAAATAAAGCAATTGCAAGGCAATGATTAATTTCTTTATTTGTGAAATGAAATACTTTTTTATTAAAGCATTTTTCTGACATATTTTATTTGTTTCTAAAGAAAAGAATGAGAGAACTCACCAAATCGTCATCTAAAGCCGAAATAACAACACCTGCCATGTCTAAAATATTTTCTCCTTTGTTGTCAAAATCAATCCACGCTGCTTCTATGCGATCATATGTTCCTTCCTTCTGATATTTTACAAGTGATCCGATATCATAGATGGGATCCCTTGATTTAAGTCGCATCAACTTGCGTCCTTCAAAACAAAACGAAACGCCGTCACCGATGCTCTTGGGCCTTAGATTGACAGATGGTATTTGTGTTATAGCAGTTTTAGATGCCCGAAGATCGGTCAAGCATTCCAAACTACTCAGGTCTGGTAACTTCTCAAGGCTTGAACAGTCGTTAAGTAACAATGATTTTAATTTTTTGAGACTTCCGATGGATGGGTGGACCTCACACAAGCTTCTACAACCTGAAAGGTTTATTCTCTCAAGATTTGGGGCTCTAGTCAAATCTGGTGTTTCAATCAAGTTCTCAGAATTACGCAGATCAAGTTCCTTCAAATTGGGTAAAACCTGTTATAAAGAAGTAGTTAATTGGATAAAAATATAAATATATTAACATGTTTGGAAAATTAACGGGGAATTATTAAGATGAATACGTATTTATACGAGTGAGAAACTTACCATCAACCCCTTCCATAGCTGTTTCATACGGCTGCCACTCATAGTTAGTATAGCAAGATTTTCCGGTTGGAAACTGCTCGGAAGTATTTGTGTTATAGTAGTTCCCGAAGCCCCAAGATGGGTCAAGCATTCCAAACTACTCAGGTCTGGTAACTTCTCAAGAAGGCTTGAACAGTCGTTAAGTAACAATGATTTTAATTTTTTGAGACTTCCGATGGATGGGTGGACCTCACACAAGCTTCTACAACCTGAAAGGTTTATTCTCTCAAGATTTGGGGCTCCAGTCAAATCTGGTGTTTCAATCAAATTCTCAGAATTACGCAGATTAAGTTCCTTCAAATTGGGTAAAACCTGTTATAAAGAAGTAGTTAATTGGATCAAAATATAAATATATTAACATGTTTGGAAAATTAACGGGGAATTATTAAGATGAATACGTATTTATACGAGTGAGAAACTTACCATCAACCCCTTCCATAGTTGTTTCATACGGCTGCCACTCATCGTTAGTATAGTAAGATTTTCAGGTTGGAAACTGCTCGGAAGTATTTGTGTTATAGCAGTTCCCGAAGCCCCAAGATGGGTCAAACATTCCAAACTACTAAGGTCTGGTAACTTCTCAAGGCTTGAACAGTCGTTAAGTAACAATGATTTTAATTTTTTTTAGACTTATGATGGATGGGTGGACCTCACACAAGCTTGTACAACCTGAAAGGTTTATTACTTCAAGATTTGGGACTTCAGTCAAATCTGGTGTTTCAATCAAGTTCTCAGAATAACTCAGATCAAATTCCTTCAAATTGGGTAAAACCTGTTATAAAGAAGTTGTTAATTGGATCAAAATATAAATATATTAACATGTTTGGAAAATTAACGGGGAATTATTAAGATGAATACGTATTTATACGAGTGAGAAACTTACCATCAACCCCTTCCATAGTTGTTTCATACGGCTGCCACTCATCCTTAGTATAGTAAGATTTTCAGGTTGGAAACTGCTCGGAAATATTAGTGTTATAGCAGTTCTCGAAGCCCCAAGATGGGTCAAGCATTCCAAACTACTCAGGTCTAGTAACTTCTCAAGGCTTGAACAGCCGTTAAGTAACAATGATTTTAATTTTTTGAGACTTCCGATGGATGGGTGGACCTCACACAAGCTTCTACAACCTGAAAGGTTTATTTCTTCAAGATTTGGGACTTCAGTCAAATCTGGTGTTTCAATCAAGTTCTCAGAATAACTCAGATCAAATTCCTTCAAATTGGGTAAAACCTGTTATAAAGAAGTAGTTAATTGGATCAAAATATAAATATATTAACATGTTTGGAAAATTAACGGGGAATTATTAAGATGAATACGTATTTATACGAGTGAGAAACTTACCATCAGCCCCTTCCATAGTTGTTTCATACGGCTGCCACTCATCCTTAGTATAGTAAGATTTTCAGGTTGGAAACTGCTCGGAAGTATTTGTGTTATAGCAGTTTCCGAAGCCCCAAGATGGGTCAAGCATTCCAAACTACTCAGGTCTGGTAACTTCTCAAGGCTTGAACAGTCGTTAAGTAACAATGATTTTAATTTTTTGAGACTTCCGATGGATGGGTGGACCTCACACAAGCTTGTACAACCTGAAAGGTTTATTCTCTCAAGATTTGGGGCTCCAGTCAAATCTGGTGTTTCAATCAAGTTCTCAGAATAACTCAGATCAAGTTCCTTCAAATTGGGTAAAACCTATTATAAAGAAGTAGTTAATTGGATCAATATATACATATATTAACATGTTTGGAAAATTAACGGGGAATTATTAAGATGAATACGTATTTATACGAGTGAGAAACTTACCATCAACCCCTTCCATAGTTGTTTCATATGGCTGCCACTCATCATTAGTATAGTAAGATTTTCAGGTTGGAAACTGCTCGGAAGTATTTGTGTTATAGCAGTTTCCGAAGCCCTAAGATCGGTCAAGCATTTCAAACTACTCAGGTCTGGTAACTTCTCAAGGCTTGAACAGTCGTTAAGTAACAATGATTTTAATTTTTTTAGACTTCCGATGGATGGGTGGACCTTACACAAACTTGTACAACCTGAAAGGTTTATTACTTCAAGATTTGGGGCTCCAGTCAAATCTGGTGTTTCAATCAAGTTCTCAAAATTACGCAGATCAAGTTCCTTCAAATTGGGTAAAACCTGTTATAAAGAAGTAGTTAATTGGATCAAAATATACATATACTAACATGTTTGGAAAATTAACGGGGAATTATTAAGATGAATACGTATTTATACGAGTGAGAAACTTACCATCAACCCCTTCCATAGTTGTTTCATACGGCTGCCACTCATCGTTAGTATGGTAAGATTTTCAGGTTGAAAACTGCTCAGAAGTAGTTGTGTTATAGCAGTTCCCGAAGCCCCAAGATGGGTCAAGCATTCCAAACTACTCAGGTTTGGTAACTTCTCAAGGCTTGAACAGTCGTTAAGTAACAATGATTTTAATTTTTTGAGACTTCCGATGGATGGGTGGACCTCACACAAGCTTCTACAACCTGAAAGGTTTATTCTCTCAAGATTTGGGGCTCCAGTCAAATCTGGTGTTTCAATCAAGTTCTCAGAATTATGCAGATCAAGTTCCTTCAAATTGGGTAAAACCTGTTATAAAGAAGTAGTTAATTGGATCAAAATATAAATATATTAACATGTTTGGAAAATTAACGGGGAACTATTAAGATGAATACGTATTTATACGAGTGAGAAACTTACCATCAACCCCTTTCGTAGTTGTTTCATACGGCTGCCACTCATTATTAGTATAGTAAGATTTTCAGGTTGGAAACTGCTCGGAAGTATTTGTGTTATAGCAGTTCTCGAAGCCCCAAGATGGGTCAAGCATTCCAAACTACTCAGGTCTGGTAACTTCTCAAGGCTTGAACAGTCGTTAAGTAACAATGATTTTAATTTTTTGAGACTTCCGATGGATGGGTGGACCTCACACAAGCTTGTACAACTTGAAAGGTTTATTCTCTCAAGATTTGGGGCTCCAGTCAAATCTGGTGTTTCAATCAAGTTCCCAGAATAACTCAGATCAAGTTCCTTCAAATTGGGTAAAACCTGTTATAAAGAAGTAGTTAATTGGATCAAAATATAAATATATTAACATGTTTGGAAAATAAACGGGGAATTATTAAGATGAATACGTATTTATACGAGTGAAAAACTTACCATCAACCCCTTCCGTAGTTGTTTCATACTGCTGCCACTCATCGTTAGTATAGTAAGATTTTCAGGTTGGAAACTGCTCGGAAGTATTTGTGTTATAGCAGTTCCTGAAGCCCCAAGATCGGTCAAGCATTCCAAACTACTCAGGTCTGGTAACTTCTCAAGGCTTGAACAGAAGCTAAGGCACAATTGATTTAATTTTTTTAGACTTCCGATGGATGGGTGGACCTCACACAAGCTTCTACAACCTAAAAGGTTTATTCTCTCAAGATTTGGGGCTCCAGTCAAATCTGGTGTTTCAATCAAGTTCGTAGAATTATGCAGATCAAGTTCCTTCAAATTGGGTAAAACCTGTTATAAAGAAGTAGTTAATTGGATGAAAATATAAATATATTAACTTGTTTGGAAAATTAACGGTGAATTATTAAGATGAATACGTATTTATACGAGTGAGAAACTTACCATCGACCCCATCCATAGTTGTTTGATACGGCTGCCAGGCATCCTTAATACTGTAAGATTTTTTGGGTGGAAACTGCTCGGCAAGGATTTCAAATGATATCCAGGCAACTCTAGGTATTGCAACTCATTGGTTGGCATGTATTCTAAAGGATCTCCATGCCAGTTTAAAGTTCCAGAATTATCGAATTTAAGATATCTCAATTTTGTCATCTTTGAAAATGCTTGGGCTTTGAGTACTCTATGATCTTTCGTTTTATGAGCATAAAAATCCAACGCGACTATGGCTTTAGTTGCATCAGTTCCCTGGTAACCAAGAAACAACAGATTAGCAAGAATTAGGATGAAAATATACCTTTTTATATTAATAATTACACTAATCAACTTACAGTATCATTCTCCAGTACGTGATAGAGATCCTCCACACGAAACAGTCTACTACGTCGTCCAGGTTCTTCAGGGCATTCGCGGCGAACTATTTCCCTGCCCAGTTCTTTTAGCAAATCATGCATGTACAACCATCCATATTTTGATTTGCTTATGAGGGACTTCTCAACGAGAACATCAAGGTCGATGCGGTAATGACCAAATCTTTCTAATAGCATCTCAGAAAATATGTGCTCATGTCCTCCGAAGAAACAAGCCATATCCAAAAATAACTCTTTTTGCGAATATTTCAGCCCATCAAAACTTATTTGAAGTACATCCATAATTTCTTTATTAGGATTTGCTTCTAGTTGATCCCTAGCACTTTTCCAGGCATCCATTGTTCTCCCCAATAAGAAGGAACCCAAAACTTTAAGAGCTAAAGGAAGGCCTTGAGCATAATCCACAAAATCCGTAGATAGATCCTTGTAATTCTCTGTAGGATGGGTTTTCTCGAATGCTGACAAACTAAAGAGTTGCAAAGCTTTCTCTATTTCAAGCTGCTCAACCTTATAGATATCATACACTCCATGTGTTCTCAACAGATGACTGTCTCTGCATGTTATAATCACCCTACTCCCTGGACCAAACCATTTCCGATCCCCTGCTAATGTCGTCAGTTGCTCGCCCCTATCCACATCATCAAGGACAATAAAAACCCTTTTATTCTGCAGCATCTTCATTATCATCCTAATTCCCTGGTGATGATCCCATACATGTATTTCTTCCTGCATGATTGTAGAAAGGAGTCCTTTTTGTAAAGAAGCTAGATCACGAGCAGTAGCAGATTTTTCTCTAATACAAGAAATAAAGCTGCTTCCTTCAAACTGACAAGAAGCTCGATCATAAATTATTTCGGCCAGAGTTGTTTTACCAACGCCACCCATCCCATGAATTCCTATGAAGCGAACATCATTCGATTCCATATCCATTAAGTTCAACATTTCTTCTACACGGGAGTCAATAGCAACAAGTTTATCGTAATCATGACGTGAGAATCTAGAATTCAACTCATTAGATATACGTCCACAGACTTTTTGTATAATTGTTGATTCGTACCTGTAAATTGATAGAACAATTAATATTGACTAGACCACACGATCAAAACACTTCAATTCATACTTCAATATTTTCCCTCCTGCAACACTCGAGGTGTCAGACCAGATCACAATGTAAACATTTTAAAAATTATAAATGTCATAATTTAAGTAAATAGATAGATGTTAATTGCTTGCTTGGAAGAAGAAAAGAGGAAATGTTACTTGTCATGTATGTGCTCTCCGGTAATATTGCCCACTTTTCTGAAAGCATTTCTCCACATATCAATCTCTTTGATGTCTACCTTGGGATCTTTTTCATGTGCGGCGAAAGCTTCTGCAAACGTCCCTCTTTGATTTCTTACGTCTGAAGGATCCACTTGGTAGAAAATAGGAATAATTGTGATCGGCTTCGTCTTTTCCTCCCATTTAACGATCTCGGCAAGTTCCATGAGGCACCATTTGGAAGAAGCATAATTTGCCGAAAGAATGACGATGACGTATTGTGATTTTTTAATTGCTTTCCGAAGCGCTTTAGAAATGTTTTCTCCTTGCTTGAGTGTTTCGTCATCCCTAAAGACCAGAATGCCTTTCCGTTTTAAATCAGCATATAGATGATCCGTAAATTCCCTCCGGGTGTCTTTGCCACAGAAACTAAGGAAAACTTCATGTTTCCAATGAGGCGAAGATGAATGATCTCTTTTTCTTTTCTTACTAACTTCAGAAGTAGATGAAGAGGGTGTTTGAGTGGCCATGAATGCAATGCGAGAGATTTAGAAGCTTAATTGTGGAAGGGAATATTGGTAATTTGCGGGCTTAGACAATGAGAAGAACACTGAAGATGTCATGAGGTAATCTGTATGTATATATTATAGAAGCTAGCCATGGAGTACTGGTCGACCTGAGAAGGAAAGTTCCAAGTAGACAACATCAACTTTCGGTTTATTTGGCATAGGAAGGTTCTGCCCAACTTCTCTCATCTTGTACTTTTTTTTTTTTAGCTGTTGACTGACTGACTTGATTTTTTTTTTTTTCGTTTCTAATTTTTCTGACAACCAAATTAGTGTTGGAGAGCTGTTGACTGACTTTGGCTACATTTTTCAGAGGAAGATCGAAGAAATTCATTTGATATAGTGAATATTGCAGAGAATTAAGAAGATGAAGTACTCAAATTTCATATATCAATTAAGAGGCCGCAAAAGTTTGTCACAAATTTAATTAAGAATACAAAAAAGCAAGAGTTCTATCATTGCTTGCTTAAAATTAGCGATAGGAATTGAAACATCATGCATCGACATAGCACGCGGTCTACTCAAAAGTCGACGTTGGTCAGCTTTCTCCTTTCGTAGTCATCGACATATATTAATAATGCATGCAAAAAGAAAGAAATTTAAAACGCTTAGCCAGGCCAATTAATTGAATTTGTACACCAAGGTTCTACGTAACTTCGCTTCTCCTTGACTCAAACGGATAAAGTGATAGTCTTAAGGCCGTTTCGATGCATAAAGTATTTCTTTTCATTATTATAATTTTTTAAAATTTTTATATAAAATATAATAAATAATTTAATTTTTTTAAATTTTTATATAATAAAAATATTAAAAAATATATTATAATAGTTATTTCCTTAACCATTAAATAAAAAATCCTCATTTTTTCAAACCCAACTCAATTGGATCATTTGTTCACACAGATGATGAGATGAAATGAAATGAATTGACATGAAAGTTAAAAATTGAATAAATTATTATTAAAATATATTTTTTTAATATTATTTTTAATATTATTTTTAAATTTTAATTAATTAATTTAATTAAGAATACAAAAAACTTTGCCTCGTAAACAAGAGTAGAATATTGCTTGCTAATGCATCATGCATCGACAAAGCACGCGGTCTACTTTTTAGTCGACGTTGGTCAGCTTTTGGCTTTCGTAGTCATCAACATTAATAATACACGCAAAAACAAAGAAAGAAATTTAAAATGCGTAGGCCCGGCCAATGAATTTGCACACCAAGGTTCACTATCATTATCCTCTTTTTGAGTCAAGGAGAAGCGTATAGTCGAAAGCCGGTTTGGATTGAAAAAGTGTGTCATCTCATTAATATAATATTTTTAAATTTTTATATAAAATATAATAAAAAAATTTAAATTTTTTAAATTCTAAAATAATAAGAATATTAAAAAATAATATCATTATAATATTATTTTTTATTTTAATATTTCATTTAAAATTATCTTTCATCTCTGAATCCAAATCAGACTACTCTCCTACTATCATTTTACTATTCTAGAGTATTTAAAATTTTTATTTTTTTATTATTTTTTTATTATTTTTTAACATCCTTAATCATTAAAAAAATATATATATATAATTTTACTAATAGTCACTTCTTTAACAGTTATATAAAATAAATTTTAAAAAATATATATAATTTTGCTAATAGTTACTTTTTTAATAATTAAATAAAAAATTAAAAATATATATATAATTTTATTAATAGTTATTTTTTTAATAATTAAATAAAAAATTTATAATAATTAAATAAGATGAGATAAGTCGCGCGTTGGTAGTTCACATTTTGTAGTAATCATCGTTATAAATAATGCCAAAAGCAGAAATTTATTCTTTTTAAGATCATTAATATTTTTTGTATTTGTATAATATTAATCGAGTTACACGTGTTGTTATAATATTCATTATTCACCTCATTAGCGGCCTAGCTAATAGTGGGAGATACATGTGACATTAATGACACAGCCTGGGAGTGAAATAGCATCTCTAACCGTTCCCCAAAATGCGAAAGTATAAAAATCACACATCTTTAATGATATCATGCATGGTAACTTCTTCTTTTTTTTTTTATTTTTTTTTATTTTATAGAAAATAGATATCATTTTATTTTATGAGAAAGTTACATCTGTGACTCAAATTACAAACCAACCTAAAAACTATTGTAAGCATTCCGTATACAAAATCTTTGCGACGGCATTGTCTAAACTTAAAAAAACCTCTCAAAAGAGAGTATCTATCTCTGTATAAAACAGAGGTAAAGCAACCAACGAAACCAAACTCTATCTTCCAAAGAGGAGAAGTAATCCAACACTACTATGGACATAAGTTTAATAGCCTATTTCACTTATTTTTCCTAGAAATAAAAACCAACAAAACAAAACACCAACAAAAAATCGACATATAGTCGGAAATGCAGATAACAAAAAAAAAGAAAAAAAAACCCAACAAACACCCAGCAAACAGAATCGGGTAAAGTAAAAAAGACCACGTCGGAGGCGCATGGAAGACACGCACCACACTGGGAAATAGCCAATCGGTCGGTCAAGCGGTGCTAGAGAAACTGGACCCTAAGCTGCCGTGCACGACATCGAAGGAAAGATGAAACGTGGTGGCTTGAGTGCGTCACGTTTCTCCTTTAAACCACGCGTCAGTGCAACGCGCCACTCCAAATGGCGCCCAATCTAGTCAACTGCAATATTGGCGGGGTAGGCTTCGCCCGATGGTGTGCGTGTCAGATGATAGTCGCTGGAGAAGCAGGTACCGGCTACCCTCCCTCATTAGCGTCCTAGCTAATAGTGGGAGATTTATGTGACATTAATGACAGAGCATGGGAGTGAAATAGCATCTCTAACCGTTCCCCAAAATGCAAAAGTATCGAAATCACACATCTTTAATGACATCATGCATGGTAACTTCAGCTAGCCTAAACGGTGAATGATTTTTTTAGTCCTCATGAACTACATATATATCAACTCATGTTTGAGAGTGTAATTTGGAGTACTACATGAATTGTATAAAACCTCTTACACTTTGAGAATATAAAGTCTACTTATTCCTTAATTAACGTCAGAAATGATCAAAAGCAGGAAAACTAAAGTGATTACAAATTAAGTTGCCAGAGCGAGAAAAAGAAGTGATCAAAGGTTGAAACATAAAGTCACACTTATTGCCTTCTCTTCAATCTTGCTAAAGATACTGCTGGAGTTACATTTAAGAGTCTATCCTTTAAGTAGTTAAGAAATCCAAAATGGGTTTTGCTACATAACCTCCTACTATTCACTCACACTCCATACTCTACATTTTTAAATATTTTTTTAATTTTTTTTTAATTTACTTTTTTTAAACTATTTTAAATTTTTTATTCACTATTCATATAAAAAATATTTGATAAAAAAAATTTAAAAAAAGATAGAATGTGAGTGAATAGTAGGAGATTGTAAAGAATTTTTTATCCAAAATATGCAATTCTCCGATTCGGGCTAAAAGCCAACGGGCCACAAACCGCCCAAAATCTAGTAATGAAGCCAACCATGCACCACAGTTATATGAAACTATGGAAAAATAAGAGAGATAGGAAAATCTAACTACCATTATTAATAATTCTTTGAAGTCGGCTGATCATCTTTCAATGGTTGACTTTTTGAATGAATGAATTGTAATATTTTGAAGAAAAAAAAAAAATTCTCCGAGTTGTTTACTAAATTGAAGATCGAAAGGAATAGAGAAATAAATCTATAAAGTGAGCTCACAACATATATTTATTGTTGCCCATATTGCTAGATCACTTGGTGTGTCTCTCTTAATTATCTTCCATTTAGGTCTAAATGTTGTGTGAACCATGATCCCAATATTATTGTTGCTTATATATATAAAATGATATATATGACTTTAGCCTATCTAGGAGTAGCAATGTTGCAAGGTTGGCCGCAAAAGCCTAATCTTGTGTATTTTCATAATTTCATTTCTAGCGAACAAGATCTCACCACTAAAAACGCGATAAAATCATGTCATCCCAAAACATTTTAGTCGCAAAAAATTAATTCCGATATGATGCTTGTTTTAGTCTTTTTTAGTGATATTAGGTTGCCACTAATTAATACATTACCAAATATGTAACTACTTGCAAAGACATTATACCGTCGCAAACAGATATTATTTAAAAAAACAAACAAACAAAACGCGTAAAAGAAATTAAAGTTCTTTTACACTAGAAGACTTTTTCAACTCTCCAGTCATGATCCAGAGGAAGATCATTAATGAAACGCGTAAAAGAAGTAATTTCTTTGAATGGCACGGTTCTGTCAACTCTCTATACAATTCATTACAACGCGTACTTTGGACCTACGAATGCATGCGAAGGTTCTGCGCAATTTCTCTTCAATAAGATGATGCCAAATAGGGCTGAGCACCAAGAATACCGGACTGAGAGTGCCCTACCTATCCATGGAATACTGGTCGACCTGAGATGGAAAGTTCCAGGTAGACAACATCAACTTTCGGTTTATTTGGCAACTTCTGGCGTACGAAGGTTCTGCGCAACTTCTTACTTTTTTTTCTTTTTTTTTTTTCCAGCTGTTGACTGACTGACTGGATTTTTTTTTTCGTTTCTAATTTTTCTGACAACCAAATTAGTGTTGCAGAGCTGTTGACTGACTTTGGCTACATTTTCTAGAGGATGATCGAAGAAATTTCAAACGCGTAGGCCAGGCCAATGAATTTGCAAACCAAGGTTCTGTGTTCGCTTCTCCTTGACTCAAAAAGAGGATAACGATAGTTTTATTACTATTTTGCCATTCTTTTACTACGTACTCTATAATTTATTTGAAAATTTTATTTTAATCATTAAAAAAAATATAATTTTACAGATAATCATTTCTTTAATTATTAAATAAATAAAATTAAAAAACATAAAATAGTACTAGTACCAGTCAACTGAGTGGAAAGTTCAAAGAGATGCAAGATCAACCATCGGGTATGGAATGCAAACGCCTATATGTACGTAATTTCCAAGTGGCTTCCACCCGCTTTAGAACTTTTTAACTAAAACACAAATAATCATATATACTGTTAGAGCCGTTGAGCGCGTTGGACAATCAGATGACTTAATTTATTTAGACAGTGAGATGAAATGATATGAAATAAAATGATTTTATACGAGTTATATAAAATATTATTTTTTAAGATTATCATTGTTTTAAGATTTTAAAAAATTAAATTATTTATGATATTTTCTATGAAAATTTTAAAAAAAATTATAATGATGAGATAAAATAAGATAAGATGGATTGAGAGTGTTTTTATATCCAAATTAAATCTAAAGTTAACACGAAGTAATTTAAGTGTTTTTTTTTCTAAGTACTTTTTTAATTTTCTTAAATAATTATTATCATACACGTTTATCAATCTTACATAATATTAATATACGAGTCTCCTCAATTTGTCTCCTCAATTTGTCCACTTCGTGTGCCCTTAGTGCAGATTGTACTTTTTTTTTTTTTTTTTT
>QEOT01123664.1:0-34709 GCA_003123785.1 Pterocarya stenoptera
GATTAAAAACAGTTTTTTATTTTTATTTAATTTATGAATTAAATAAATAAAAGGAATATGATGGTGTTTATTGTTTAAACAGGCTACTCCAAATTTCAGACTACGCAGATAACATGAATTTATCTGAACCTATCTTTCATAGTTTTAAATTATTTTATTCCAACATTATTCACAATTTTATATTATTAATAAAATAATATGCTACTTACAAATTAGTGTATATACACGTCAGTCTTATTATATTTCATCCGACATTAATTTCTTACTTAGACAACTTTAGAGCTTAAATTTTTTAGGTCTTCTTTGTTTTGCTTAATAGATTTTATGAGACTTTGATTTCGAGATTTTGTAACCATTTATAGTTTTTTATTATAAATGATATTTATTGGTCATAAATGAGAGTATATGAATGAAATTTAGGATATTTCATAAAAGATAATAGGTTTATTACGATACCGTGAAAGTTAAAAATTTCCAAATACAAACTTTTTTTATGCTAACTTATACGGTAGATTTTATAATCAATAATGCGTTTGACATGTTATAATTGTGTTTGCAAATAATAATTATAGAATTGCACCTCAGGCCTGTTGGGCGAGCCCCTGCATCCGACCTCAATTGGAGTGAACAGATCGATGCCCACCTTAAAGAGATGTCGGGGGTGGGTGCTAGGCTAGGCCAAAGCCTGCCATGCCATATATATATATATATATATATATATGTATACATATATATTAAAAGAATAAAATTTGTAATGAAACGACATTATGTTGGAGATATCCAAAAAGGCATCGTTTCATTACAAGGGTCTCGACACTCTTTCAAACCCTTAGCTTCTATCTTAACGCTCTCACTTGTTGTCGTCAAAATCAGTCGTTGTTCCATCTCACCTTGTAGTTATAAGTATCTCGAGCTTGAAATCCTAATTGTTTGGATTTAGGGTTTGATTTGTGGATGCTCTAGTGTTTGTTGTTTGGGGTTTTGAGTTTTGGATGTTGTGGTATTTGAGGCCCACAGATGGATGGACAACCATGGGAGCCAATCAGTCCCCTGGCATTCAGGTGGAGGCACCCGTCCCAACAAGACAAGGCTGGGGTCCAACTCGCCTCCTGCCCATGCAGGGGTTGTCCGCCCACTAGGGGCGGGAGCACCCCTATAATGCACCTAGGATCTCATTTTTGTCATCCATTCTTACATCTTTTCACTTGTAAATTTACATATAAATAAAGAACCATAGTTTTTTTTAAGGATGTACCTTAAGTTTATTAGATTAAGATTTCATAAAAGTCATATGTGAATTATAAGAAATAAATGACAGAGGAATAGACTCGTAAAATAGATTTTACAACAATTATTAAAATGTAATATTATCCCAAAGATTCATACACAACAATATAAATCATGGAATGGTCAATCTATTTTATATATCAATTCCCCTCGAACTCTAGACCCAAAAATTGAGACAAGTCTATGAAATTATACACCTAATTTTTCACAATGAAGCAACTTGGGAATTTTTTTTTTTTTTATGAAAGTATAAGTAATATGACAAAATTAAATGTGAGAGAGAGATAGAGAGAATAAAAAAGATGGAAGGTCCTAATAACAGTTATTTGCTCTAAAACGGCACGTAGTTAAGTTGGCACGTGCAAAGCAGCACAATTACGCACGCGTTGTCTACGATTTCTCGGCAATCGGCTCCATCTAAAGAGGTTGGCAGCAGCAGCAGCAGGCGGGCCAATTTCTATGGCTTCAGAGATGATCAAAGGGACTGTCTTCTCCTATTCCGATTCTAGATCAATGCAAATTAACATATTGGGTAAGAACCCACTTGGAGTGAATTCAGATTTCCAATGGAATCCAAGTGCTCAGGTACTCTAAATTCGTCAGATTTTGCCAACTTGATCACAGCCTTGTTTATTTGTTCCAGATGCTAAATCGTTGGTTCTACAGCAGTTTACTGTCAATGATGCAATTTGATTAATTTCGCATGTGTGTGGTGCTTCCTGGTTCAAATGAGTGATGTCTGAACTCACCGGATCTGGTTTGTGTTTTGGTTGAGTTCTTTGCAAATTAATGTACTAATTGAGTTAATCTCACTATCAGATAATTCCTTAAGTAAGCTTTGAAGGTAATTTCAAGGCAAAGAGTTATTAGGACTCGGCACGCATTCATGTTGATTGTAGAGTTATGGAACCCAAATCGCCGTCGAAAACTTAGGACGTTAGCTGCGGGATTTACACGGTACAAATGGGTGGTAAAAACTGCTTTCACTGCCATGTTTATGGCGTTACTTTTGGCCGGTGTTTATTTTGCATTTAACCTAACAGAAGGTGGTAGTGTAATGAAAGGGTCGTACTTTACTGTGGTTGTTGACTGTGGAAGCACCGGTACGCGAGCGAATGTGTATGAGTGGATGCCAGGAGGTGCAATTGACATGAACTTTCCTACTTTGTTGCATTCTTATCCTGACAATAAAACCAAGAGTTCACTTTGGAAGAGTTCTTGTCAATATCACTGTATGCAAACCGAGCCTGGATTAGATAAATTTGTCGCTAACTCCACGGGAGTGAGAGCGGCTTTGGAACCATTGATTAAATGGGCAGAACAGGTGGTACCTCATGCAAGACACAGAGACACTCCTATTTTTGTTTTAGGTACTGCTGGGTTAAGGAGGTTGGCAATTGGGAATGTTCTGCAGGTTCTGGAGGATGTAGAGGCGGTGGTAAAAGAGCACTCATTTCTGTGTAAGAAGAGTTGGATAAGGGTATTGAGTGGGAAAGAAGAAGCCTACTACGGATGGGTTGCCCTGAACTTCAAATTGGGAAGCCTAGGAAATTATTCAAGGTCACCAACTTTGGGACTCATTGATCTGGGAGGTTCCTCATTGCAGGTTGTGGTGGAAATTGGTGATGCAGGAGAAGATACACACTTGGTGACATCAAAGATTGGTTCAATGGAACATCAGATTTTATCATACTCTTTGCCAGCATTTGGCTTGAATGAGGCATTTGATAGGAGTGTTGTCATGCTCAGTCGAGCACAATGGTTCGGAAACAATACTGGCAATACATTAGAAGTGAGGCATCCTTGTCTTGGTTCTGGTTTTGTACAAAACTATTCCTGCTCTGGTTGCCTAGGGCTTATTACCACTAATAAGACAAATTTTAGCCAAAGAGGAAAAGCTGAATTTCCTTCTTTATACCTGGTTGGTGACCCCAACTGGGAGCGATGCAAAGAACTTGCAAGGGCTGCTGCCATCAACTCAAGCAGTTTGGATTGGACACGACCAGCAGTCAGTACAAACTGTAAAGCAAGCTCATCTTCTTATGGTGGTGAGTACTACATGTTCCTAACTCAGTGGCTCACATTGTATAGATTCTTAGCATAGCCTGATACGTATGTGTTTACCATTTTGTTCTTGTTATGTTGCTCACATTTTTTTATTAGCCTCAGGAATTTAGTAGCCTTTCATACTGATGTCAAATTACATGGCTCGACATCATACTACTTGAGGTGTTGCAAGTCTTTGCAAATATTAGATTGAGTCATGGCCATGGAAACTTAATTGTTACTCACGTTATGACAAATGCCAAAGCACCACATGTTTGGTGAACTTGAAACATAAAGCTACGATTCTCTAAGTATTACTATATGGAACATTTAGTCAGCGTTGTCCACTTTTCTTTTCTTTTTCCTCGTGATAGTAGATAGCAGTTAGTTGGGTTTCTAATATCAATGACTAGAAAGCAGTGTCCATTTGCTATTTTTATTGTCATAACTTTGTATGCATTATGTTTTGTCATTGATAAAATGTGCTTATTNAATGTACAAATGCTCAATGGCAAAAAATAAAAAGAAAAAAGGTTGTTCTGTTGCAGTGCATACTGCAAGTTCTGCAGAATATGGACGCTGAAACTTGCAGAGCAGTGTTCTGTTGTACCTACAGCATTATAATGACTTGACTTAGAAGCAAGAATAAGGTAGAGGGAAAGCATGAAGGGACCACTCCCGAGTGCTATTGATTTTGTACGGCAAAGGAAACGTGAGGGAAATCAAAGGCCCAAAATAAAAATTGGGCAGAATAATTTTAACAACCAGTCTATTAGGCTAAATAGAGTAGGAACTTTTGAGCCTCTTAGGATTGTCTAAGGCCTGTTTAGATTTAGAAATAGTTTCATTTCATCTCATTAGTATAGTTTTTTAAAGTTTTACACAAAATATAATAAACAATTTAACTTTTTTAAATTTCAAAATAATAATAATATTAAAAAAATAATATTATAATAAAATTTTATTCAACTTATCTAAAATCATATTATCTCACTATCCAAGCAAACTCTAAAAGTTCATAAACCCATAGCTATTCATTGAAAAACCCTTTGACAATGCAGCTTAGTATTGGTGATAGGTTTCTATACTTTTCTTGGTGATAGGTTTCTATACTTTTCTTTGTTGGAACATTACATTTATCCATCCAACTACCATCTCTCTTGTAATGTAGCATTCAAATTATAAATTCTAACAGTTGAGACTTGAGATCCCCCATTAAAATTTTAATTATAAACAAAAATAAGTTGCATTACAAAATTTTAACAATTGAATCTAAATTATCGATAGACATTGCAAGTGAATATTTCAATTAGGGTGTCAATTGTCAAATTTCATACTCTGTGGGTTGCTTTGCAAAAAAGTGTTATAGTTAAGCTTCTATAAGTTGTTCCCCATATCTTTCCAAGTCACAGATTACACAAAACCATTATACACAGTAGGGGTGGCGGGGCGGGTGCAGGCGGGTTCTGGTAGGGTATTCACCTGGACAATTTTTACCCCGCCCACCTGTATGCCTAGTATTTAAGCAACAAAAACCGTTTGTCCACAACTCTCTCCCTCTCTTCTCTTCTCTCAACGCCTCCACCTCCAAGTCCCTCACTTTCTCTTCTCTCAGCTTCTTCCCATGTTCCTCTTCTCCTTCTCCTCCTCCTCCTCCTCCTCCTTCATCTTCTTTTCCTTGTCTGGGCAAAACCTGTGGCCATGGTCGGGTCACTCGAGCTAGAGACTGACGGCCATGGTTGCCAGTCTCTCGAGCTAGATCTATATTTTCTTAGGTTTTTGTGTTCTTGACCTAGATCTACATTTTAAAGCTAGATATATGTTTTGTGGTTAATGTAGATTTTGGTTAGATCTTTGTTTTCGTATTGATCTTTGTTGAATCTAACGACAGAGGAAATTTTAAGATCTATCCACCAGGTCAGCAAGGATAAACAAACTAGGGTGCGGCTACTATGCCGCCCCAACTTTACTGCTGAGCTTACCGCCCAGTGTAAAAAAGTTTTTTTTTTTTTCACTTTTCACATTTTTTAAACATATTTAAATACATTTAAAAAATAAAAAAATATATTAATACATTTTAAATCACTACCTTAATCACTAAGTTAAAATAAAAAATAAAAAATTTGACCAAGCTGTCAAATGGAGGTGTCAACTAAAGTGAGCATAGTAGTGTTTCTCAACAAACTAAACCAAGGGCGAGGTACTAGAAGGGCTGATGCCCGCGCATATAAGGCAAGTAACAAGCCTAGTACACAGTGGCAGATCCAGAAACTTAGGTCTCGTTTGTTTTCAGAAAACATCTTATCTTATCTCAATTTCATCATTACACTTTTTCAAATTCCAATACAAAATAAAATAAACAATTCAACTTTTCAAATCTCAAAACAAAAGTAATATTAAAAAATATATTCTAATAATACTTTATTTAATTTTTTAACTTTAATCTCAACTCATCTCATCTTTGAAAACAATACTACTTTGAGTAAATTAGTAGTGAAATAATTAAATTTCTCTATATATTTTTCATAATGTATTTGGAATTGGACTATAATATTAGAAACGATTCAAGATACAATCAAATTATTAATATATTTATCGATATATATGACACGCATTTATAATAACCAAAGATAACGTTTTTTCCTTCTTTAGCAAAAAAATTACATGGTCAATGTTAATTGCAAAGAAAGATATTTAAAAAAAATTAAGAAAAAAAAGGAAAAAAAATCATTTGTAGGAAAGATAAAATATAATAACAAAAAGAAAAGTCTCGAAGACTCCAAGAAGTAAACGATTAAATACAATACGTTTTTCAACATATACTTTTTTACTTTTAAAAAGTTTATGGAGCCAAATTTTGAGTTTTTAAGAAAAATTCAATATTATTGTCATTGGAATTAGAGTGTAACAAAAACTATAAATTTTTAATATTTTTCTAAAAAATTTAATTTAAATGGATAATAAGGGATTTCTTTTAAGTCTCTGGAGGAAAAAAAAAATCATTTTTTGTATATTTTTTAAAGTACATATAAAAGACCTTTTTTTTGCCAAAATATTTTGAGTAATGATACACTTACTTGACTCTACATCCAGTTTACAACTTGCTGACGCGACTCTTATTTCTTAATATATAGATATATAAATGATATGACCCGTGGAAATGAAATCTCTTAAACTCACAATCAATTTGAAAACTCACTTAAAAAAGTTAAAATCAAGTCAATGGATGGAGAACCTAGACCCGTTGAGAATTCGTTTCAAGAATTTAGATTATATTAAAATCTAGACCCGTTGAAAAACCTGTCTCAAGAACCCAGATTACAATGAGGAATGTCACAAATGTTGTGATTTATCTTTAATAAGTTCAAAAGTTCAATCAAGAACAAGAAGAGTAAACTCAACTCACAATAAATAAATTCATCAAATTTCATAAATTTCTTAAAATGAAGTTACAAAGAGTATTTAAACCAAAACACAATTAAAACCCTAACCAAAATAAAGCCTTTTCTTCTAAAAATACCCCTGGATGAATAGTGTTGCGGCTACAATAACTCGCTACAGTACCTCTTTAAATTTTAATTCCTAAAAAGTAATTTTCCAAATAAGCCATTGGCTAAAATACAAGGCCTTCACAAAAATCCTAGTTCATAAAAAATAATACATATGTGGGTCAAGTATCTTAAAACTCACTTATTCTAAACTAATAAAATAAATCTTTTAAATGATTTAAACAAATTGAAAGCCTTCAATAACAATAGGCCCAAACAATAATTCTAAGTTGCGTCTTCCGCAGCTTGTATTAAGTGGATCAAAACTGATTCTTCTTCTTTAATGCCCATCTTGTGTGTTAGGCTCTTGCTAGCTTCATCTTAAGTGGATAGCACCAATCTTTGCATTGCTTCTTTGATCTTCTTAACTCTTGATCTTGTAATAAGCCCATCTTAAACTTGTAAAGGATCTTTAAGACTAGGTTCATGTTGTGCCCATCATAAAGATTGTTCTATTTATATGTAATATTTAATAAAAATCTAAGTCCTTGAGATAGAGAAGGTCAACCAAAGCCCATTTGACTCTCTTTCTTTCAGCTGCTTCTCATGGATCTGGAAAGCATCCTCGACACATCCCATCAACGCCATGGTGGGCCATTGCTAATGGTGTTGGTGTCGTATTAACTGTATGTGATAATGAAGTTGCTTGCTATGAAGCTGCTACCTTAACATCAGTGGTTGTCCCTGCACTTCTGCTTCTTCCTCCAATAGTTTTGGGTGAGCATTTGGCAGGTGCTAGCTGGGTTGCCAGTTCTTGAGCCGTATGGATGCCTATTTCATAAGTTAGGCCTCGTTTGGTTATACATATAAGATGAAAGTTAAAAATTGAATTAAATATTATTAAAATATAATTTTCATTTTGATATTTGAAAAAGTTGAATTGTTTATTATATTTTGTATTGTAGTTTAGAAAAATTATAATGATGAGATGACTTGTGTAACCAAAAAAAACATAATATCAAGCGGTTGTGTGTGGCCACATCAAAAGTTATGGTGTAAACATTGGATTTCAACCAAATTCGTGTGAGAGAGAGGGTGAGAGTTAGTGGGGGAGAGATGTGGAGAAGAGAGGAAAGAAGTTTGGGCGAATGAAATAGTGTTTTTTAGGAGATGACATTTTGTTTAAGGGTAATTACTAATTATACCCTTACACCTCTTTTACTATTATTTTATTTTTCAGTTATTTTGTTTTCTTTTTTACTATTCGAATATGGATTACAAATTCTAGAACATGACCTTCTTTCATAATTTAGAAGAAAATAAATTCAATTAACCAACGTAATCATATAATTTAATTAAAAATAAATTTAATTTTATAAAAACTAACTCAAAGAGCAAAAGAATGTCAATTTTCATAAAATTGAATATATTTTTAATTAAATTGCATGACTACTGTTAATGCCTAAAATCGGCACAGTAGACCGGAATGGAAGAAAGAGTCATTATCGGCTTGCTATGACGATCTGGGCCTCGATCAGTGTCGTGTGGAGCCCCCAACGGTGGTCAGGAGGGGCTGTATGGTGTTCGTTATATCCATGGCAGTGGGCAGTAAATAAATGTAGGGAAGATAAAGAGATAATTTACGTAGTTTGGCGTAAAACCTACATCCATGAGGGTTTTGGGGAGGGGAGAGTGTATTATAATATGCTTATTTACAGTCTCTCATGGTCTCTCTTCCTCACTATACAATTGAGATCTCCTCGTTCATCTTCTTGTTGAGAGGTTGAAGAAGCTGAAGCCGAAGAAGTCGAAGTCAGAGAGTAGAAGCCCCCTTGAAGTCGTCTGGCCCCTTTCTTTTATCCTATGTCCCTCATTGCTTTAGGTCACCTCACCTCTTCTTTATGTCACATTACCTCTCATTTATGTCCCCCTCCCCTCTTTTTCTCTTGACACCATTCTCAACCTTTTGTCTCTTCCTCTTTCCTTTCTCAATTCCTTCCTGATGGATCCCCCTTTGAGTTGGGCCTTGAGAACCACTTTGGGCATGATATATTTTATCTATTCATGTTGCCCGCGATTCTTAAAGGAAATTTATTCCAAAAAATATCTTGAGAATCTTTAAGATAAAATATGCAACCAAAATGCAGAAATCCGTAACAAAATAAATTTTGGGATTGGATCCCTTGCTTTCCGCTTGCTTTAAGCAATATAGATTTTCAAGCGCGTAACTAGGCGGGAGATAGGCTCAAAAGCGTAAGGTGCGAGCGCGAAGCTTAGCTTCTGCGGTAGATGTGCTCACCCACATCAGGTGTGAGCGCGGAGCTTGGCTTCGACAAGAGATGCACTCGATCGCGTAAGATGCGAGCGTGGAGTTTGGCTTTGACAGAAGATGTGCTCCACCGAGTAAGGTGTGAGCGGAGCTCGGCTTTTGCAGGAGTTGTGCACAATGCGTAACGTGCTAGTGCAGCTCAGCTGCGCCCGGAGATAAGCTAGACCGCGTAAGGTGCGAGCATGAAGCTCGACTTCTACAGGAGATATACTCTACTGCGTAAGGTGCGCGAGGGTGGTTGGGTAGTTAAGTGACTTGCTCGCATAGTCGGGCACCTGTGAGGTTGGCTATGGAGGGAGATGTGCCCGACCACGTTAGGTGCTAGCGTGAAGCTCAGACTTTGCAGGAGATGTGCTCGACCGCAAAAAGTGCGAGCGCAAAACTTGACTTCGGAGAGAGATAAGCTCGACCGCATAAGGTGCGAGCATGAAGCTCAGCTTTGGCAGGAGATGTACTCTACCGCATAAGGTGCGCAAAGGTGGTTAGGTAGTCAAATGACTTGCCCGCCTATTCTGGCACCTAGGAGGTTGGCTATGGCGGGAGATGTGCCTAACCGCGTTAGGTGCGAGCGCGAAGCTTGGCCTTTATGGGAGATGTGCTCAACTGCATAAGGTGCGAGCACAAAACTCGACTTCAGCGGGAGATATACTCTACCACGTAAGGTGCGAGAGGGTGGTCGGGATATTAAGTGACTTGCCCGCCTATTTGGGCACTTGGGAGGTCGACTATGGCAGGAGATGTGGTCGATTGTGTAATGTGCGAGCACTATTTTCGACTTTGACAGGAAATGTACTCTACCACTGGACGCCGGGGGGGGGGGTTGAGCAATCAAGTGACTTGCCTGCCTATTCGGACACTTGAGAGGTTGGTCATGGTGGGAGATGTACTCTACCACGTAAGGTGCGAGCATGGAGCTCGGCCTTTGTCGGAGGTGTGCTCGGCTGCTTAAAGTGTGAGCACAAAGCTTGGCTTCAACGGGAGATGTACTATACCGAGGAAGGTGCACGAGGGTAGTCGGGCAGTCAAGTGACTTACCCACCTATTTGGGCACCTGGAAAACTGAGCAGTCCCTAACCTTTCTCACCTGTTGACCTGTTATGGCAATGGTGATAATCCAAGCAGCCGAAAGACTGGACCTGCTTTTTTGGCGTGATAGAAGTTGAGTAGTATGTCAAACTGGACTCGCCCAGTTAACTCTGAGGGAGGGTGAGTAGTATGTCAGACTGGACTTGCCTTGTTGGCCTTTTCAGTCCCGAGGGGAGTCGAGCAGTATGTTTAGATTGGACTCGCCCTAAGCCTTGTAATCTTTAGAGGAGGTCGAGCAACACATTCAAGCTGGACTTGGCTCATTGGCCCTCGTTGTCGTGAGGGGGGTCGAGCAACACATTCAGGCTGGACTCACCCTAAGTCTTGGAAACTTTGGAAGAGATCAAGCAGCACATTCAGGTTGGACATGCCTTAAGTCTTTGGAGGAGATCGAATAGCACATTCAGGCTAGACTTGTTTCTTTTTCAAACGTATATTCATCTTGCATTTTCGTTTTTCATGGTGTTGGTGGATTTTTCTTTTTGGATGTGAATTGTTGTTAACGTTAGAATCTGGTTGTTGTAATGCATGCAAAGTGGTTAGGGAGCCCATCGACCCCCTAGGTCCACCTCAGGCGGTTTTCAAGCCCGTCGACTTGTTCTCGAAGCATGAGACGGTTGTGGAGCTCAGAGGTATGTTAGCTCCGAAGGTAACCCGCTGGCAGTGGTTATGGCATGAGTGCAAACACCCGGTGTTTACTGGTGAAGATGCCACCTTGTTGGTTGGATGGAGGTCGAGTAACACATTCAGGCTGATCTCGCCTCGTTGACCCTCGCTGTCACGAGGGGAGCCGAGCAGTACATTCAGGCTGGACTCGCTTTGTTGGTGCTTGTTGTTGCGAGGGGGCCAAGCAGCACAATCAGGCTGGATTCGCCCTAATTCTTTGGAAGAGGTCGAGTAGCGCATTTAGGTTGGACTCGCCTCGTTGGTTCTTGCTGTCACGTGGGGGGCTGAGCAGCATAATCAGGCTGGACGCGCCCTAACTCTTTAGAGGAGATCGAGTAGCGCATTCAGGCTGGACTCGTCTCGCTAGCCCTCGTTGCCACGAGGGGGGCTGAGTAGCACATTTAGGTTGGAATTGCCTTAAGTCTTTGAAGGAGGTCAAGCATCGCATTCAAGCTGGACTCGCTTCGTTGGCCCCCCTGTCGCAAGGGGGCCGAGCCACACATTTAGGTTGGACTCACCCTAAGTCTTTAGAGGAGCTCGAGTAGCGCATTTAGGCTGGACTCATCTCGTTGACCCTCGCTATCATGAGGGGGGCTGAGCAGCACATTTAGGCTGGACTCGCCTCGTTGTCCGTGCTACAGAAGCCAAACTGGTTAGCGTGGATATTTTCCAATTATAAGTATGAGATTTGCGAACCTGATTCATCCCTTAGGAGTGCGATAAAGGTTTGAGGTGCGTCAGGGGGAGTCTGTGGGCAGTCAGGTTTCGGCAACGACAGAGGCCCGGGGTGCTTGCATGCAATGTTAATGCCCAGAAGACCATCCCGATGAAGACATGTTAAGTCGTTTGGGTGGTGCCCTTGTGGGGCTGTATATCCGGTGTCTCGTGCTGGAGTCAATTTTGTTAGTGGAAATAGAATTCACATAAACTTCGAGAGAGACAAACCGATGTGTTTTAGTCGTTGTAGACAATCTCTATTTGACTGAAATTGATAGCCACTACTAGTTGATGTTTCTTCCATTCCTTGCTCTTCTTTTTTTGTGGCTAAGTTGTATGCCTTTCCATCGCTTTTAACCGTGTGACTTCATAGGCGAGTAGTGTTGACAGTGACGCCGTCAGTCTTCGTGGGCTCCATGGTGTTGGTTGGTTGCTTGCATGTGTTCAAGATGATTGTTGCCCGTTGCTTGTTGTGGTCCAATGCTAGGATGTGTGGCTATTCGAGGTGTGTGTGGCTGGGACGGGACGTCCATTGGCTGTGCATGGCCGTGCATGGCTGGGACAGGATGTCTGTTGTCTGCACATTGCTGGGACCAAACAACTTTGGCTTTGCATGGTCGTGCATGGCCAGGCAACTCCATGACTGGTTGAGCGAGTCTGTGGCCTGCTAGGTGATTCTGTGACTTGCTATGGCCGAGTCGGGATGGTGCAAGGGTGAGTCAGGACTCCTCTAGACATGCATTGGGCGAGACAGGATGGTGGCAGAGTCGAGTCAAATCCCAAGCTACATGGGAGTTCACCTGTCTTGAGCTACTGTGTGTCGTGCCTGGCTGAGGAGAACACAGTAGGACCAATGAAAACGGTCTCCCTGGTGTTATCTATCGCCGATGGTTTGCATGTTGGTGATAGCGAGTGCCCGCGAGACCAGCCATGGCTTTAGTATCAAGTGCCAACCGTGGTGCCGAGATGGTGTTGTTGCTAGGGTTGGTAATATGTGACACGACCCGTTAACCAAACATGAACACAACACGATAATAACGGGTTTAGATTTAGTCTTAACGCGTTCGGGTCAAAACGAGTCGACTCGTTAAGACACGATTGCTTAAGGGGTTGATAACGGATCAACCCGTTAAGAAAGTTAAAATTACAATTATACTCTTATACCTAAAAGTAAAATTGTTGGTTTTGGACTTGTAGTTAGTTTTCTATGTTTTATAGATAATTGTGATTTTAACATTTATATAAAATTATACCAAACTTAACCAGGTCAAACGGGTTAGGTCGTGTTAATCTATTTCGTAGTATTCACTAACGGGTCAAAACAGGTTGACACGACACAACCTGTTATGTTAATGGGTTGTGTTAGGGTTTGAGATTTTGACACGATAAGCTTTACGGGTCAGGTTAGAGTTGACCCATATAATATAATATACATGTCTTGACACGACACGAATACAACCCGTTAACACGATTTAATACCCCTAGTTGTTGCGGTGGTCAGAGACCATCTTTTAGCCGACAAAAAATGTCGACGGTCTAAGTGGTGACCGTCGGTGGGAACAAAGGGCTCATGACAATTTGCCATGAGCTTTCCACTAGTCGCCGTGAGCTGTGTGTGAGGTTGTGGGCCACTCCAGGTTTGCCATAGTAGTCAGGGACCACCCCTGATCCGGCAGAAGATGTCGATGGTCCAAGTGGTGACTGGCGGCGAGATCAAAGGGCTCACGACAGTTTGCCGTTAGCTTTCCGTGAGTGCGTTACGTGCTCCCATCGTGCAAACATTGCAGGTCGTCATTTGTCAGCCTCCCGTGTGCAAGGCGAGGTGCACACGGGGTGCATTGTTCACTGTTCTGATCAGAGCTATGAAATCGGAGGTTGGAACCCAACTCGGAGTTGGGCCTGTCCAATAGGCTACTTTTTCTGACTGGGCCCAAAAAACCTTAAAAGTAAAACTTAGCAAAATAATGGACTTTTCTAGACTTAATAAAAAGTAAATCATCTATTATACCTACTAATTTACTACATATCATGTCAATTTAAACCAATAAACTTGAGATTTCACAAAAGAGAAAAAAATTGATGATTAATAGAACCAACAAACAATAATAAATTAATAATCGATGATAATTATTAGAACCAACAAACAAACAAACGAACAAGGAAACATAACACCTAAATCCATAATGTAAATTAAAAGATATCATCATCAATAAAATTATAAATTATATTAACATGTTTCCATCTATAATAAAAAGAAAATAATCAAATATAGATAATAGAATCATAAACAAAACAAAAACAATCTTGCAACATAAGATCTTAATGCATCCCTACAAAGTGCAAACATCACACGAGAACAAATTGTCACTCACTAATGACTATTTGTAGTTGTAGATGGATATTACAAAGTTACAAGTTACTACTCCATCTGGAACTTCCTCCCCTAATCCCATCAAATTAACAACCAAAATTTTAGGTTACAGCCAGTGATACCACAACCATTCAAATGTTACAAAATTTCACAGTTAAATTAACCAATCAACGAACTCCAACTCCAAAAGCATAGTTCCCACCAGGCACCAAACTCCAAAACAATTATCCTGCATTGTTTTGAAAATTAAACAAAATTAGACATTACATTACTTAACTAAAAGGATAACAATAATAGAAAGTTAATGATACGATATAAGGCTTCATCTACTAGACTCCTTCCCATACTGTCATCGTCTCAATTCTTCGCAAGTATGTCGAGGTTCACAGATAGGTTTACAAAACAATAAAAATTATAATTCAAAGAATTAAAACAATAAAAATATCTAACTTGTCATTTAAGAATTTTGCTAAAAGCTTAAAGTTACCTGACTCAAGCTTATATATCTCGGCATCATCAACACTATCTAATCCAATAGGCTTTGACCTTAGCCAATTCTGCATGCAGATAAGGGTCTCCAAAGTTCTTGGAGCTAATGAACTCCGATAAACATCCAACACGATTTTCGGTGCTAAACGCCGACTGAGAAGCAACTGTAGTGATAGGAATGACCAATACATCCCGAGCTACTCGGGAAAGGACTGGAAACTTGGTGGAATTCACCTTCCACCAAGTTAAGATATGAAATGCATTACTAGGTGCCTCAACATCCTCCATAAAATATTGTTCAAACTCGGATTTGCATTGCATAATATTCTTTGATGCCTGGATTTGATACCTTCGAAGACAATCTATTGAACTCGGATCATGTGTATCATCTAAGGAAGAAGTCGAGTCTGTTGGTCTTGAGGAGCTCCCACCTGCGCTTGAAGATTGACCACAGTTGTTATAATGGTGATATAAAGCTTCAATATCATTCTTCAATATTTTAATAAATTGATCCGCCTTCTCACTGTATATGACTTTCCTCATCCAAAACTCTATAACAACCAACTTATATCGGGGATTAAGAATCGCAGCCACAAATATTAATCTATTTATTTTCTCAACATCCCCCCAATATTGATCATATTTGGATTTCATTCTCATAACCATATTATTCAACAACCCAACACTACTATCACACTTTTGTTGCAAGTGGTAACAAAGCTCCGAAAGCTCTTTAAAGTACATGTTCGCAGTACAATATAAACTACCAGATATGCGAATAATGGTATTATAAAAAAATTTCAAAATTTGAACAAAATACCTCACATTATCCCAATCATGAGTGTCTAGTGGTCTAAGCCCCTTCCTCCCCGTTTTGTCCTCCGACAAAGTATGATACAGATCTCCATCTTCAACCTCCATCCTCTCAAAGACTCTCTGATACTTCGACGCTACATCTAGCATCGTGTAGGTCGTGTTCCATCTAGTGGGAACGTCCAAGGTTAACATACTACCACATGAGATTTTTAGTTGCTCAACACACAACTTAAACTTATCAAGCCTTTGTCGAGAAGACAACATGTACTTGACAATATTGCGGACCCTGATAATTGAATCATCAACTTCCTTCAGACCCTCATTGACTATGTGATTGATAACATGAACACAACATCTAACATGTATAAACTCGTGGTCACGAATTGTATCTTCTGAGACTGTACAATTTCGCTTCAACCACTCAATTGCACTATCATTAGCACTGGCAATGTCAACTGTGATGGTAAGTGATTTTTTAATTCCCCAATCGATCATACAACCATCCAATTCCTTACCAATAGATGAACCTTTGTTATCTTGAATCTGCTTGAACCCCAATATTCGCTTATGCAACATCCACTCACTGTCAATGAAATGGGCTGTGATACACATATAACTCAGGTTCTGAATTGACGTCCACATATCAGTCGTAAAAGAAACTCTTTGCCCAATGCTGATAAACATATCCTTCATGCGGGCCTTCTCAGTTGCATGTATCTTCAAACAATCTCTCATCATCGTATACCGTGAGGGAAAGGGAAATCGGGGCTCAAGATTAGCTATAAAATTGCGAAATGCTTTTCTCTCAACGGTGAGAAAATACATCTCATCCGTTATAATTATAGCTGCTAGCAACTCCCTGCATCTCTTCTCCCTCCCCTATCGAGTGTAAAATGTTGTGAAGCACAACACATGCATTTACAATTAGACTAAGAAATAATAACAAATAACAACATCGTAATATTGTGTGGATACAGGTAGTCAAGAGAGAGAGAGATAGAGATAGAGAGATAGAGAGAGATGAATGGAGGATAACCTAGACTGATGGATATATAACTTACTTGAGAACAATTTCCACACTTAGGTCCAAGCCATGATTTTCTAACCTTAAAACAACAAAGAGAAAACAATCAATTTTAGAGGGAAAGCCATGCACCTATGCAAAGATAATCATAAAGAATTCAGCTGGAACCAAATACCTTTAACTTGGTAAGTTTATGGGTTTTGGAACTGCAACTTTCCCTAAAACTATCATGCGACCTCTTCCGGTCGAACTGCAAGAGCATTGGGATTATTACATGACAACTTGAGGATGTATGTCCATTACATCGTCAAAGAATTTGAGGACAATTTCTTAAAAGTATTCTCCGACACATACAATTGCATCGTTCGATGTTAAATATGTAGATCAAACCAAACTGATAGTTCAACTAATCAATTATATTGAAGAAGAAAATAAGACCATGTAAGAATACGGGCAACAAGAATACCAAAAATACGATACATGTAAACACCAAGTAAAAATAAAAGAACCATGACAAAGACCTGATGCCAAAGAATTTTTATGAAAACATTAATTGGTTACATATGAGCATATATATATATATATATGGGCCTACATTGCATTGTCATCAAAAGCAAGGTATTATGGTGGAATAGTCAATCAATTCATAGCCTTTCAAAGAACAAATGTATCTCCTTTTCTTTTTTCCTAAGCAAACATATTATAGATATATTTAACGATTACATGATACAATAGTCAACAATGTGAGAGGCTCCAACATTCATCCCAAACTAGCAAATACAACACAAGAAAAAAAGAGGGATCTAGGGCCAATTACTCGACCCCCACCCATTTCTCACAAGGGGAAGCCGCTTGAAGTGGTTTTGATACAGACCGAAAATAGACTGCAAAACAGCGACTAGAAGTCGCAGTGAAGTGATGTGTACTACATTTTGCCGATCTGGACTGTTTCCAGAAACTTCCACTACCTCTTTCCCACAATCCTTGGTTAGGAGAAGCAAAAACATAGGAAGATAGCAAATTGAAGATGCACCGAATCGCCGGCGAATGACCACCCAGGATAGTGGTGGCGCGTGGGAGCCATACACCACGCTAGGAGAGTGGAGGATGGTCGGTTCCAAAGGATCTGAGGTCACTGGCCCTGGAAATGCCATGCGTGGAGGCAGCAAGCACCCCTTGGTGCATAGGAGCATGAATCTCACGCGCCACTTCATTTGGCGTTCTTCTTCTGTCGTATGAATGATCGGCGACTAGGGAGACCTGCAGTTGTTGAGGCCTAGAAGGTAGTAGATCGGTGCTTCTCCTTGCTATGGACGGAAAACTAGAAAAAAACTATAAGAAAATAAAGTGAACAGATTCAGGGACAGCCACAAGGGAGGAGGGACCCCCCTCTGAGTTGAGACAAAGAGATGCTTGAGTCTTTTGGTAGAGAGGAAAAAGGTCTCTGGAGAGGAAAAGGCTTTTGGGGGCTCTAAGAAATGTTAAGGTTTCTATTTACTTATGCTTTGTATAAGAACAAATGTATCTATTTTGAAACCATCATGGCCCAAAAAGTTAGTTAAATTATTCGATGCTTTGTTCCTAACTAGATATTATACATGCTTAGCATCACCAATTAAGATTATATAGTGTGCTCTTGATTAAAGTTATTCTTCCCCTTTAGAACTATCAAGAGTGCAGATAGATTTGGCAGCAGCTCCTACATGGGTTCCTTTCAAGAAAATCCAAACCTTACAAACTCTCTGCAAGAGCTGCCATCCCTAAAGCAACCTATTTTCTCTAAGCTTTCACCCAAATATGAACCAAGATTTACTTAAGGTGCTGCCAAGGCACCCATCTAGCACCCACCAAGCCAAGACGAGGAAAATTTTTAAATCAATTCCAGATTTGCCACACCTCCAAGGCATGAGATTTCATGGTCTTTCCATCCTGTTTCTCTTCAAATCTCTTGAAAACAGATATGCAAGACCTCGCTTATATTCTGTTCAGATTTCCTTGAAATGCTAACTCTAAGAAGAGGACTTATAGTTCTTGTCCTCGCTCCCACCACTCAGACGGCAAGGTGGTTTCCATATCTACATCAAGAAGTTATTCAAAAACCGAAATCCCAAGTGCTAATTTGACTTGAACTATGTTTTCTATTCTCTGGCCATACCTAGCAGCTGACATCAAGCCCTAGAAGAGATCCCTAAAGGAAAAGCTGAGTTTTCAGTCAAAAGTTCATCAAGACTGGAAATTTCCTCTTTTTGTAATAATTCTTTTTTCAAAGTAAAATAAAAAGAAGGCATCAGTTCTCGTCTTTTGTAAAATTTCTGGTTCTTCCTTAATGTTTCAACGACTCAGAGAAACATAAAACAGCCCCAAGAAGGTGAAAGAACTTGATCCATATGCTCAGAATCCAAGTGGACAGATTCTTCCACTTAGCACTTCCCTTAGTCCATAGCTCTGGTTAGGTTAGGTTTGGAAAGTGAGATGAGAATTTCTGGTTTTAGATGAAAGTTAAATATTATATTTTAATATTATTATTGTTTTGGAATTTGAGAAAATTAAATTGGAATTTGAAAAAACTGAATTGTTTAATATATTTTGTATGAGAATTTAGAAAAATTGTAATAATGAGATGAGATGAGAATTTTATGTTTGAACTTAGTTACCAAACCTAACCTAAATCCTAAGTTGCCAAGGAAGTGTTTAAGGTTTACAATGCAAGGAGGCGAGGTAAGCAGTATGATCATGCCATGATGTTTAAGTTAAATGTTATGTTTCTTTAAATGAATTTCCAAGTTATATGCTATATCGTTAGCCTTTTCTTATATGCCCCATTTTTATTTACCCATTATATGATAGGTTAAGAAAGTTACAGGTAGCAAATGCTTTACTATGACGCAAAAATGCATGTGCTATATATCTATATATATTATGTGAAAGCTAATGATTTGAAAAGCTAAGAAAAGACTCATGTTATGGAAGTTATGTGAAATGAAGGAAATAAAAGAAAGTCTGATGAATGAACGTACGAAAATTTTTAATGTTTGGCCATTGAGGATCTTCTTTTTTTTTTTTATTGGCACCGGGTGTTCAAGAACAACGTCCCGACTAATAATGGAGGTGCACAAACCCTCAACAATGATTTTTTCGCAAGTGCATTCTGGGTAATTCAAAGAAAAAATTCCTCAGTCTGATAGCCTCTAGAGATTATTTGCACCTAAAGAAATTTGAACCTTAGACCTGAGGGGAGCATATACTCCCAAGCCTAAGGCCTTTACTACTTGAGCCAAGGCCATTGAAGATCTTATGGTACCAAAGCTACTGGGTGCATGTACAAGCCACTGAGAAGCTGTAGTCCACCAACATGTTTTACTCATCCAAATGAGAGGTGGCTCCCCTTTTTCATTAGTAAAGGAATTTTATTGATGAGAATGATACGCATAGCCCATGTACACAAGACATATAGAAGAGCAACACTTAGGCATGATTAAGAGCTGATACAAGAAAGTCATGGATATTAAACCATTTAAAGTCTATGGCAATCGATCGATGGGTTGAAAATAAAAATTCTAAGTTCATCCATTGATCATTCGCAATCTTCAAACTTCTTTAATTCCCTAACAGAAGACATGGAACCGATGCATGATATAGCCACACACTGGTTATAGATGACTGTTTTTTCTGAACGTTCTACATGTGATGTTAAAGGTGCTTTCAAAGATGTTTTGAACAAAAACCGATCCAATCACATTTTATTAATGAATGATGTGCTACTTACCATATATAGTGATAAGCCTAACCTTATCAGGAATGGGGTGTAATAAGGATGCAAAGACATATATATTATACCTTCTCTCTCCGCTCAACATCCTCTTCGTCAATCGTCATAGTCCACCTGCCGTCACAAAATCATTCAAGCAATTTGATTCAGCCTGGGAAATGAGAAAAACAAATTGATCATTATAAGATGGTGCAGTAATGAATATGACTTTTGGAAAAGACGAAGCAAATACTAGGATATTGAGGCTGTATTCCTTTTTAGGGTGTACAAGCACCGTATACTTTTTTTGAGAATTGTATTCCTTTATTAATATATATCTTTTTTTTTTTTAAAGAAAGTACGCAGAACTTGCACGGTATAAGACTACAAATATCATTTAGGATCCGTTTGGATACAGAGATGAGATGAAATATTATCTCATCTCATCTAATTTTAACTAATAATCTCACTACTATTTACAAATCATCTCATCTCAACTCACATGTGTACACGTGCACTCATCTCATCCCACTATATAATTCCTTCTTGGAAACTATGTCATTCCTCTTTCTCTCTATCCCTCCCCACACGTGCACATGTGCGTGCATATTTTATTACAAACTCTTGCCACCTATTTTTACAATTGAAAAATTCTACTTATTATCTCCTACATAACACATCAATATGTAATTTATTATTTTTATCTTTCTATTTAAATACACATTTTTATACAAAACACACATATTGATGTATAAATATGTATGTTTAAATAGAAGGGTAATGATTTATCATATATTAATGTGTGGTGTGGAAATTATAAATAGCATATCTCCAACGCAATTACTAGTTCGAAAGTCACGTTCCATACTGCATAAAACTTGAAAGCATCAAAATAAAGCAGGGAGAAAAGGCAATGCTCCCGAGCTCAATAAGATATTCAAAAGACATTTACACGAAAGCATTTACAGCATTGATCACCATTTTGCATCCTTCCAATTACAAAAGAACTGTGACAATATGAGAGAAATTGACTCATGCACCGCCACTCACATAACAAAACATCTTTAAAACAATGATTCATATCCAGCTCAGAAAATCAATCCTTCCAAATAAAAAAACCTACCAACCATAAATACAAATCCTTCAATTCCCACGCAGACATAAATCATGTTAAACATAACAAACGACATTAAAGATTAAGATAGAATATATTTGCAAATTGTATAACTGCTGTGTAATTATTTTTAAAAAAATAAATAAAATATAGAATTTACATTAAAAAATTAATTTTTTAATAATGAACCCCATTCTTTTTCAAAACGATTACGCGGCGTTTATGCATTTTACGATTATTCGTAGAATTACTCAAATATTAAACAACAAAATTATAAATAAATAAAAAAATTCTAAATACGGCCTGAAAAAAATATCCCACGTCGCATGTAACGAAACCTGAAATGCTCTGTTCAGCTTCAGAGAAAGCAAAGGGGAAGGCACAGACCCAAAAAAGACCATTAGACTATTAGGAGTATCTCATAAAAAACTCGCAAAGAAGACAATCGAGTTCTCTATTCTAGTCCTTCGCTTTTTGCTCTCGTTTTATACTTTTCCACTCCTTAGATTTCCCGGGAGTCAGAACAAAAGGCGGGCCATAAAAACTAAAAAGAGCATCAAGAATTAGAAACTAGAACAAAATACTCGGCGGTAATTCGACTTGCCTGATACGAAGAAGGCTCCAGGGGATTCGAAGAAACCCTAGAGAGAGAGGAAACCCGAGAAATTATTACAGTTCTTTGAGGAGAGCGGAATGCATACGTGATGGGAACCTCGCTAGTTTGTGAAGATCGCGACGAAGGCTCAGAGAGAGATCTGAGAGAGTTGAAAGCGACTGGAGTTTCAGATCGAAGAGGCAGAACAAGAAAAGGGGGGGAGAGAGAGAGAGAGAGCTGAAATGAAGAGTTCGATGTAGAGAGGGTGGGCACCGAGTCGGAGTCGGAGTCGGAAAGCACACCTCCGACCTCCGGAGGTCCGACTCCTATCGGAATTGGGAGTTGGCGATCACAGCTCAATGAGTTGGGCCGAAAAATACAGCCCAGTTGGCCGAAAATTTCACCAACAGCCCAATGGATTTCCCATTTTCGAAAAATACTGTAAAAGTAATTAAAAAAATATAGATACAATGAGTAAATTATATATATTACAAAACAAAAAGAAAGAAAATGCACAATCACAAATACAATATAGATTAAAATTGCAACCAACCACCAAACCACCACCACAATCGCAACCAAACAATCTCCACAATCACAAATTCACAATTTGTCACGTTTCAACCACCATCAAGCAACCACTAGTCCACCAGAATCACAGCCAATCCTAATCAACTTCACAAAGCCTTCAACAAATTTATATTGTAATAATATATCAAAATAAAACAAAAAGTTACAATTTACAATAAATAATTATCAACACCATCTGCCTCCAATTCCAAGCGTCTGCATTGTTTTAAAAATTAAAAAAAGTTAGACATTATACTACTTAAACAAATTAAATATACTAAGAGTAAAGTACCTCACATGAAAGTTAATGATATACCGGAAAATCCAGACTCCATCAAATGGTGCATCTGTCTCAATCATCTATAATTACTTTGGGGTTCACAGCTAGGTCTATAAAAACATAAAAATTATAGACATTGGAAACACATCATTTACTAAATATAGACATTGGAAACACATTAAGATCATTTTACAGAATCTAACTAGATCACTTTTTTCAAAACAATATGGGATTCTTCTTTTATTAACAGAAAAATTGTTTTGAAAAGAAAAAAATATGTTTTAAACCATATGTGTGTGTTTTAAAAAGAAAAAAAAATACCAGGATAGGTTTGGATAGTAATATGAGAATTTTTTATTTTAGATGATATTTTAAAATATTATTTTTTAATATTATTATTGTTTTGGAATTTGAAAAAGTTGAACTGTTTATTATATTTTGTGAGAATTTAAAAAAACTATAATGATGAGATGAGATGATATGAGAATTTTGTGTCTCATCCTACTTGCCAAACCTACCCTAAAACTCACATAGATTTAAAAAAAAAAATACTAATCACGCATATTCATTGTGGAAAGACAAAACTTGTTTAGTTAAATTAACCCGTTGTTTAATTGTGTAATTTATGTAAAAGTAAAATATTTTATCCCAAGTTTCTCTATATTTTCTTCTTCAAAAAATCGTCTCTCATGTCTCTCTCAAAGTCCAGCTACAACCCTCATAAATAAAACATTTCATTTATATAGTGAGGCATCAGAAAACCTAATCTGCATAAATCTGCTCTAGTGGAGTGTCAAGCACAAATCGAGTAAACAATCTGTTTGAAATTCGCTTGAGCTAAGGTCAAGCAATAGTCAAGCCAAGTCTCTGGAATGACGTTTTCCACAGGAAATCAAGCCACCTTTTCAAGAAATCTCCACCTATTCTAAAAACCAAAATCCCCCAATTCAAAGGCCAAAAACCGAAATTCCACAATACTAATACAAAATCAGGTAGCTCTCAAACATGAAAATGAACTCAATAATAATGAAATCCCCCAATTTGGAGAAGAATCCTAAAAATTAAAATTCCAAAAAAATTAGGCAGCCCTCAAACAATAAAATGAATTGGATAATTAAATTAAATTAAATTTACAGTGAAGTCACGACAACAATAATAAAAAAATCCCTAAAATTTTGAAACCCTAAATTGAAAAATCCACATATTAAACAACAAAAGTAAATGAAATTAGGAGGCCAAAATATACTAACGTTGTCACGACGGCCGACGAAAAGTAGTCTATAGTGGGACTAGGCTCGCAACGGCGTCATGGCAACAACAAGAAGGTGCGGCACAATTGACAAGCAGAGAGAAACAGAGAGGAGAGAAAAACTTTGCAAAACAATGAGAGGGAAACGGGGGTCCTGTGTTTTGGACCCCCGATGTGCATAAAATGACGTCATTCCACTTGAAATGGAATGACTTCATTTAGTTAACTTAGTTTTGTTTTACATTTAATTTAAAAAAAAAAGGTCAGAGTGGCCGACATTAAATTTCAGAGTCATTTCGGCTCCAACTCTAAATTTCTACTACTCTGACTCCGTCGAAATCGGAGGTGGAGAGGACATTAGCCGGAGTCGGAGTCGGAGCCGCCGGAGGTTTTCCATAACCTACTTGGAAGTGATATTCCTACACGACCTACTCCTTGGATTAAAGTTCAGTTTTTTATTTTTATTTTGCTTTTCCCCTAATTTTTATTTTTATTTTTATTTAATTTATGAATTAAAGAAATAAAAGAAATAGGATGGTGCAGTAAAATATTACTGCACACTAATCCAAAATTCAGACTATGCAGATAGCATGAATTTATCCGAACCTCTTTCATAGTTTTAAACTATTTCATTCCAACATTATTCTAAAAGAACCTTACAAATTAATGTGTAAACTCGCCAGTATTATAATATTTTCTCCTACATTAATTTATTTTTTGGACAACTTTACAGCATTTTTTAGTTCTTAATTTCTTTTTACCGAATAGATAATAATATAAAAGAATTCGCTACTTACAAATTAGTGGCCAATTAATTTGTCATGGAGTCGAACTCCTTGATAAATGGCACAACGTTCGAAAACTAATGGATCGAGAAATTTAACTTCACTCATATTCTATATTGGATATTCTAGCCTCGTTTATTTTCACAACTCATCTTAACTTATCACATCTCATTTTATTTAATTATTACACATTTTTCAAATCCCTACAAAAAAGAAATAATTTAAAATTTTCAAATTCCAAAATAAAATAATATTAAAAAAATATATTATAACAATATTTTATTCAACTTTCAACTTTCATCTAAATTCACCTTCTCTCATATATAAAAATAAACGAGGATTTACTCAATTTAATAGATAAATACTTAGTTGCTTTATCAATAACCTCTCTCCAAGCCATTGTATCACAGTACGCATTCTGCCGCCGTGCACGACAAAGATGAGATCAACGGCCTTAGATTTGTAAGATCCAACGTTCTCTCACCAACAGTGGTGTGTGATCTCCACAAGCCTTCACAACCACTGACGACTGTCCACTGGCGTATCGAACCATCTACAAGATACTATTTTCTTATGTTGTTGTTTATCCTAACCAAAGATCCTGAAAAAAAAAAAAAAAAAAGCGGGTGTTTCTTTCAACAAAATTGAACCAGTAAAGTCCAGCACAAAACCTACTGCGCCTTTTAGTCACAGTATGTTTTTCAAATTGCAAAAAAATCGCTTCAAGCAACTTCCCCTAATGGGAAATGGGTAGGAACCATTAGGGGTGTAAATTTAAACTGGAAAACCGGTAAACCGGACCGACCCGGACTGATTTTACCGGTTTTTAACCGAATCGGTCTAGAACCGGTTCTCAAATTTCATAAACCGGCCGGAACCGGTCCGGTTCTGGTTTTGAGATTTTTCAGACCGGACCGGACCGGTTGATAAAAAATATATATAAAATAATATTTTATATATAAGTTTTATACAAAATATTTTATATATATTAATATATAAGTTTTATATAATTTATAATTTTATGTGAAATTTATATATATAATATAATTCTATATCATATATGAAATAATTTCATACTATAATTTATAAATTATAACATAAAATGTTAATCTTAAATATAAACATTTGTAATTTCTTTGATCATATGCTATTAATATGATCATATATAAGATAATGTTAGTATAAAATAAAAGTTTAATATTAAAAATGAAAATGTAATTGATCATGTATTATATAGCTATACTAATAGTCTAATATTAGTACTATTAGTCTAATATTATACTAATATCAAATTTATATTTTAAAAAAATAGGAAAACCTGACCGGACCGGACTGAAAACCAGTAAAACCGGAAATACCGGTTTAGGAGGGTAACCGGTGCGTAATCAGTTTTGAAAAATACAAAACCGGTCATACCGGTTCGGTCCAAGATTTTGTCCAAAACTGGACCGGACCGGACCAGTTACACCCCTAGGAACCATTAGCTTCAAATCCTTTTTTTTTTTATTTTTTTATTTTTTCATGTTGTATTAGCTAGTTTGAGATGATTGTTAAAGCCTTCCACTCTTTAGACTCTTGTATCTTGTACCTGTTTAACATGTGTGTGTGTGTGAAGAAAAAAAAAAAAAAAAAGGTTCTAACTAGCTACCCCAGTTGAGAAATTGCAGTAACTTTATGCATCGACTGAATATGATGGAAGTGAGGCCATTCTTTGCTACCAAGTGCAAAGTATGCAGGTTTCGAAAATAAGAATCACCACATGCAAAACTTTTTGGACCCTTTCGCAAATAAAAAATTCTATGTGATCCTTTTCAAATTCACCCCCTGCAGAACTTGCTGGACTTTTCTTTCCTGCCAATGCTGACACAAAAATCGCTCGATCTTAATAAAATCTCCCTCTGCAAACTGCTTTGGCAAGATCAATGCTGGTTAAAAGGATTTTTATTAATTTAATGCTGTTAGGCCTTCTTACATGTCATCTTCCACTTCATCCGTGGAGAAATATTGCACAGCAAATGCTACAGAGAAAAGAACGAATTGTGTAATTGAATGCAGATTCTTATACCCAACAAGCCACGAGAGGTGCATGTAAACATTTCTATTTTGATAAGCGATTTCAGCCTCTAAAGCTAGCCGGCACTGTCCTTTCTGTAAAATATTCCTTCCTGACAGTCTCCACAGAGCAAAAACTTACCTTCAAAAAGAAAATTGAAATATCATCACAATACATAAACAGGCAGAAGTACAGAGGCGGAAAAAAATTGACGAGGTTCTAAACCCAAAGCCAAAATGGCCATCTGATGGCAGTCTTTCAAGAATTAAATGGAAGTTGGTGAAGGCAGTATCCGACTGTATAATGCAGCATGAGAATTCCCTTTCGGGATTAACTTAGATGAAGAAAATATGGTTAACTTCCCTTGGAAAAAACAAATGCACTAGTAGCATGATTATTCCATACCAGAGAAGCATATGATTTCAACAATGGCCTGGCAAGCTGCCAAATTGGCTTAAACACAAATGGTGCTTCCACAAAGAGGACTTGTCCCAACCGCTTTGGATAATAATAGTAAAATACATCAAACTGTCGACAAAAGAAGAGGAGTAAATCAACATAGAATGTTCATAATGCTACTTTCAAGTAATTATGCTACTACACACACACACACATATTTCAGATATATAAATATTCTATTTCAATAGTGTATTGACAAAACTTAATAGAGGGTGAGGTGATTTCAGGTTTGAAAGCAATACAAAAAATGGAAGTAATGGTTTCCTTTTGATTAGGACATTGAAACTGATCAAACATCTATTTGCCACCAACAGTAACAGCATTGAGCAGTACTGGTGGGCATGAGTACTACGACTATTACAGAACATTGAGAGCAACCACCAAACTAAGAACTTTGGAAGAACTAAATAGAGACACCATCTCTGCTCTTCTTCATAAATGGCATTTAGAATCAATATAAAATAACTCATCGGCTGAAATTGATACTTTTCTATTTTCACATGTTTGACTCAGGAGTTTAGTTCATTTGATGACATAATGCCAGCTACAGAGGCAAGAGAAACAACACATGTATTTAAGCTCAAATCAACCCTCTAGAACATAATCAGCAGCTGGTGTGTAAAAGTTACCGCAAACGTTAAAAACTTAAGATCTGCATTATCTGTACCAAAGCCCCGTAGATCAAATATTCCAAGTATGTCTTCTTTTCCAGTCGGCAGCTTATGCAATGCCTTCTCAATCATGAACACACACAGTTTCTCATCCTCTGCAGGATCCTGCATCTATAAGCAAATTGTTTTATGCTTTCGGTTAGAAACTAAAATTATGCCTTAAAACCAAATGGATGGTCGAAAACTTTTTATTATAGGAGTTTCTAATTCAAGCAATATTTCTTTAGACTTCAGAATACCATATATGAAGAGAAAACTAGCAAATTATTCATCACACAGTAACAGTTATGGTCATCCTAAGTTTTGTTTCAATAGTCACCGTAATTTGCAATAAATTGAAGATAATTTAGGGGAAAGAGGTTTAAGTGGCATTGTCTAAATTATGAACGGGGGAACACCTCTATGGAAGATACATATTATTAAAGTATCCATCCCAGAGGCCAATTGCAGTGTTAATGACTTATGTTCTTGTAGCAAATCAAATATAGAATGCTTATGGAATCATAAATACAGACACTCCAATAGAATTGCAAAATATTGGCCTCTTTTTGAGTTCATAGAAAGTCTTACCTCATCAGACCTCAATAAAATTCACAAGAACTTGGATTGTGGCAAATGACTGAATTCAATTTCTTGATATAAAAACAAATTCAGCGGTTTTCCTTATAAAACCCAATATTTGCAATAAGAGGAGTAATACTTAAGTTTTAAACTTACTGCGGGAAAATGCTTGGAAGCATCCACTATGAGCACAGGTCTATCATTGACATCGAGAAAATCATGCACATAGGCCTTTCCAGTTTGAGCCACATTTTTCACTGACTCTTCAGACAATTCCGACACCTTGAATTCTTGACGCCATTTCTTAAACGGGTAGAAAGGAAACGTGAAAAGGGCATAAATTTAATATGGTTTTTCATTCTTTGAATCAAACAAATCCTCCAATGAAAAATTCACATCTTTATAAGGAACTATTCATTTTTCCTCAAGCAACAACTGAGAATGTTTTTCAATGGCTTTTAAGAGGTGAAAAAATCATAGACAGAGCTTGAAAAACCAAAGAAATTAAAAACCATTTTTTGTTTTTAAAGAAACTGTCTCCTTGAATGCCTATGCAATTATTTCAGTCTCCATTTGCAAATGTCTATGCCCACAAACATATATTTATACATTTTAAAATTAAGAATTTGGCAAGAATGTTAAGGATACAATGGCTTTAGTCAATTTTGCAACAGCATCTTCAACAGAAAACTTCCGGTCCTTCAGAAACCATAGGATCATATCTTCATCATCTCTTCCATTGTTGCCGACGGGAAGACTGTGGTATTCTTTTTGAAGCTTCTCTTTAACCTCCAAAACTAGCTGCATATTTAGATGCCATAGCCTATGATAAAAATTCAACTTCATTTACAAAGTGCAGAAACAGTCAAACACGATTCAATATCAGCAAAAGGCCATAACAATAATCCCAGTTAACCAGTTTTGGGTCAGCATGAACGCCCACTAAAAAATCTGTGCTTTTGGTATTGCTTATATACTATATATGCGTACTTCACTTTTGGGACATTTTTTCAGCAACTAAAAACCCTTTTATCCATTTTGTTGCTGCAAAAGCTTTAAAACAAAACAAAACAAAACCGAAAGAGAGAAAAAAAGCTTTAATCTTTGTATGTTTATTACATTCTGGTTTCTGGCAACTAAAAAAAAGTTCATAATTCAGGATTTAGAATTCAAACATAATTTTTATTCCTACGTCTTTCTCTGCCAGCAAATGGATCAATTGGGAACGTTATACAGAGACTTACAGCAAAATGGAAATCCTTGGCTAAATGCATTCATAATTAAAATAACTGAACAAGCATTGCATAGATAATATGCCCATTAAAAGATGGCCATAGAAAGCATTCAAAAAGAGGATTCAGGAGCAGAAACCTTGCGTGCCTCTTTCGGGTCCAGCATACAGTTCTGAACACGCAGCTTTCTAGTTCGAGTGGCTTTCATGGAAAATTTAAGCGGAGGGCCAAGCGGGTGACGAAGATTTTGACACAGACGAAGCGCCATTGATTTTTCTTTGCCCTTTTTGATTGCTCTTCTTGATAACTGGAAATTTACTGCTTTTCGTGTCACAGCCAGTTCGATTGGTGATAACCGCTAACGATGCGTGATGACCCACGGTGCTTGTCCCAACTCCGAAGCCCCTAAAGCGACGCCGTTTTGGTTTTTTTTTCCCTTTGTTTGGTTTTTCCTTTTTTTTTTTTATTTTTTATTTTGTTTGAATTTTAATAGGAGGAGAAGAAATTGTCTCGACTCTCTATCAAAATTGGTGCGGTGAGATTTTTAGCATTTCTCGGTCGGTTTGGGTATTTAAGTGAGAAATGTGTGAATAATAACGAGAGGGTTCGTGAATAAGAGAATAGTTAAATAATTTGAGTTAAAATTTTTATTGGATTTTGAAAAATGAAAGATAAAAAGTTAAATAAAAATATTATAAAATATTTTAATAAAAATATTATTAGAATATAATTTTTTAATATAATTTTTATTTTAAGATTTGAAAAAGTTGAATTATTTTTGTATTTGAAAAATGTTGCATCCATCGAGGATGCATTCCAACGAAAGCTACCGATTACCATTTATTTTAATTTTTTATATTTTTTTAACTTAATTGTTAAGGAAGTGTTTTTAAATGAGTTCGTGATCTTTTTTTAAATGTTTAAAGGGATTTAAAAAAATGCTTGCAAAAAAAACACAAAATAAAATAATGCATTTTACACTTCTGGTAAGAATTCTCGGGAGCCACTCTCAATGGCCTTAGGAGAACCTTTATATGAAAGTTTGGAAAAATTATAATAATTAGATGAAAAGTATAAAAGATAAATTGAAAAGTGTTTGTGTTTGAGTAGTGTTTGAATGTTAAGATGAGATGGAATGGAATGGAATAAAACCAATTGTGTATCCAAATGGGTTAGAATATCTCAATATATATGTGAATAGGAGTGAAATGATTTGAGTTAAAGATGTTTTATTTAGTTTTGGAAAATGAGATGATGAATTTTTTTAATAAAATATTAAAATTTATAGTTTTTTAATATTATTTTTGTTTTAAAATTTGAAAAAGTAATTAGATTATTGAAGACGTGTTTCACAGCTTCTCACACATGATCACCTGCAACTAAAGAATAAAGAGGCTTGAGGGTTTGATGGGACACCTCCGATGCCTAAGTTAGCCAATAATAATATGGTTTCTCCAGTTAAAAATTTAGATCCTATCATACTCGTACATGAACCCTATAAATAGAGATTTGTGACTTTTTTAGATAATATTCAATAACCGTCCCGCCTATTATTTGAAATTCAAGCCTTATGGATATTATTGCTTATCTTATCTCCAAATGAACCGATCACTTTTTCATCTTGAAATATCCTGGCAGTTAGTGGTTTGGCTCTATTCAGATAAGACTCGTATGGGGTTGGGCCTTATATTCACTAGCTTACTGGACTATGTCATGGCCCAAGTCCACAATAATACCCAGCAGGCCTTTGGGAGAGGTTAAGCCCCGTCCATAGATAATGATTAGATGAAAAAATTAAAAATTAAACATTAAAAAATATTTTGTATTTGATTAATATTTAAAAAGAAAATATTTTATAACAGTTGAGGATAGCCAAGCAATCCCTTAGACTGCTTGGGAAAATGGCCAAAATAATAGGATAGAATCGGGTTCTTATCTCAAGTTGGATTCCATCTTGCTCATTCTATTCTCGTAAAGACCAAAATTGGCAATTGGAGACTGTATATTTTGTTGGAATAAAATGATTGGGTAGAAGGGAATTTATCCCAAGTCCTATTAAGCATAAAAGTCCATATATAGCACTCGCATAACACAGTTAACGTAACGTCATTGATATGATTGTCATGTCAACAACAAATAAAAAATAATAAAAATTGGCTTAACTATCTCCAACGTTAATATTTACACATATTTTCTTTGTTAATCAATTAACCATAAAAATTCATCAAAAATGCTTATGTCATTTACATTCTAGAAATTTTTTTGAGTAGTTTACCGTTGGAGTTAAAGTTCCTCTTGAAAGAGAATATATATATATATATAAATTATTAGAGCTTGAATAACTTAATATCCCGTAAATTTATTAGAGCACTGTCATTAGCTTAGTCAAATATCAGTTCATTTTCAAAATTTGAAGAAATAGAGATGGAATCATCTGTATTGGAATAGTCAATACAAGTAACTTCAAATATGAGCTACAATATTTTTAAATATTTCTTCACATTTAAAGATGTATTGTTCATATTCAAAAATGATATTTTATTCTAAAATATCAAACACATGGTTATTGTAGTTGCAAACTAGTTTGAGGAAAGAAATTAGTTAAGAAATAATAATTTAAATAAAAATTAAATTATTAATTAATATATGATTAGTATAGTTGCAAAATATGAAAAAAAAAATTATAAATATAATTATTAAAAAAATAATATTATATTATTATTGTCACTAATCTAATATGGGATTATGATTTCAATGTTAATGATAGTCTTCATTTATAGTGGATGAAGGAAAATGATTTGGTAGACCGATAAACTGGCCGTCCCCTCCAAATGGATCGATACATGTTTTTTATTTTATTTTTATTTTACAGTTAAGGAAATAATTATTAATAAAATTGTATATTTTTTAAAAAAATATTTAAAAATATTTAAAAAAAATATGTAAAAGAAAAAAAAATTCAATTTGCAATAATCGGTACAAACTCTTGTTACCGGTACAAGGACCGGCGGAAGAAAACCGTTCAAGTCTACCAGACTGGTTTTTTCTTTTTTCTTTTTTTGAAAAAAGGTACCAGATTAGTTTTAGCAGCTATAACATTCGAGTATCTGCCTGTTAAATCAGCCAACCAAGTCCATGAGTTTTTTGCACATACCCCTCCATTTTGAAACTCATCTCACATCTGCCCCTCCCTTTCATGTCTTCCGTTGGAAATTATCTACCCACTACAACCAGAATTTATTTTTCCGAGAACCCACAAGTCAGCTCCAAATTCTTTTGTGCACCAAATTCTCTGAAACACAACAAACATATGTGGCTCATATCTTTTGCTCAGCTACAATCAGAAATTATTTTTCCTACAGCCACAATTCCTAGAACCCACAACACCCAGAAAAAAAAATACTAAACAAAATGCACAAAAAAGTGAACTTTAGAAACAAGAAAACAAAACAAAACAAAAAAATGCATATTCAGAAGGCTTGTGAATCGGTTTGAAAACAGATCGGATGTAGCATAAAAGAATTAAGCAATAAGAAAAATGCAAATTTGGAGGCCACTGCAAACACACACATACATAAAGAGAACCTTTGTCCACCCCCAAAGCCCCACCGTGTGCCATTTTCTCTGATTTGCAATGCTCAGCTCACCTCTATTTTCTCGCCATCATCGACTCCAGCACAAGTCGCTCTCTCGGGATCCGTGTCGTCGAACCTAGTTGTGCCTCCTTCGATCTTCACCTATTCCCAACTCGAAACTCATAAAGAACTTGTCACTTCCTCTCTTTGGGTGGTCAGACCAAGTTACATAAGGGCCGGACAACACCGGTGTGAGGGTCTGCCGTCGATTGCAAAAGGGGGGAGAAGGGTCTGCGTCAATTGCTAAAGGGGGAGAACGGTTTGGTGGGGTTGATTGCGAAGTGATGAATTTTGAATCGGCTAATGTGTGTCACACAGAAACTAAGTTGTGAAACCTACGTGGCAATAAACTATTGGGGGCTATTATTTGTGGGTTATTAGCCCAACCGATTATAAGGTATTCTCTTAAAAGTATCACACTAGTGGGGATAGAATTGTTGACCGGCTGGAATTCGGGAGGCAGGTGACACGACACCATTCTTTTAGGTGTGTGATTGAGCTGCATAATTGCATATTTTATCTATTTAAAACCAATAATTTTTAATTGTTTTATTATTTTATCATTGGTTTTAGATGGATAAATTGATTAAGAGGCATAAATCCAAGTTGTGAATTAAATTGATTAAAAACATAGTTTATGCTTGATTTTATAACTTGTGATTTATTTGGACAATAATTTCTCATGCACAACACACTCTTAATATTTTATTTTCCATCTCTTGTTTAATTTTATTTATTTTAGTTTCTTTATTTTATTTTATTTTATTTGTCTAAGTTTTATTTTTATTATTATTTATTTTTGCTTGTCTAATTTTTATTTTTATTTTTATTTTATTTTATCTTATTTTATTTTATTTTTATTTTATTTTATTTTATTTTTATTTTATTTTATTTTATTTTTTTTTTATTTTCTGCGCTGGCTAAACGACATGTCGTTTGGTCAGCAGACCAAAACGACATGTCGTTTTCACCATAAGTCGTTTCTGCCGTCTGAGCTAAACGGCGTGCCGTTTTGTCCAAAACCAAAACGACATGTCGTTTTTCTCTGAGTTGATTTCACCGTTACGACTAAACGACATGCCGTTTTGTCAACAGACGAAAACGACACATCGTCGACTTCATCTTCAACCTTCGACGTCTGCTACAGTTCCACTTTTTTGCAGCGCAGCCGTGCGCTGCCTCCGTGCCACCATGCTCGTCTTCCGCCCACCATCAACCTCAGACGACGCCGGCGATCCTCCACAACCACTCCGACGCCGCAACCTCTACCATTTCAACGCTGGCTGAGAAACGGAGAAAGAACCATGCACGGCCCAACACCAATGCATCCTACAGCACTGCTCAACTGCTCCTCCGCCCAGTGAACCTATCAACCACCATCGACAACCGTGCCCAGCCTCCTTCAGCGCAGCCACAGCTGCCACCGTGTGCCATAACC